>JAOUZG010004552.1:391062-438086 GCA_026289955.1 Argiope argentata | reverse complement strand
ATATATATATATATATATATATATATATATATATATATACTTGTCTTACTTATTTAAATCTTATTGAATATGTGAATCTTTATCTTTTTTTACAATTATTTTATTGGAGATATATTTTGTCACCAATAATCGGTTCATTTGGACTTGAGAAATCAGTGTCAAATATTTTTTGAGGCTTCGAAGGTAACAAAGAGACATTTTCTTGAGGTTGAGACACTAAAAATGACACATTTTCTTTACTTTGTTTCACTTTATCAGCACTAAGATTAAATTTGCCACTATTTGAGACTAACACAGACAGATTAAGTTAAAATTAAAACACTAAAAATGGCACATTTGCTTCTTTTTGTTTCACATTATCATCAATATGATTAACTTGAGCATTTTTTGTTAATTCAGTTATTTCAATATAAACATCAAAATGCCAATACGCTAGTTTCGCGTAAAACATAATCTTCTTGTTTCCTGCACTGCTTTACTAAAGAAAGTTATAAAGCAGCCACCTTGATACACTTCAAAATAATAGGAAAATTGTGCGGCCGCAGTCATAATTTCACAAATAGATTCATGCGCGGTTGGTTTAAGTATAAATCTTCAGTATCATTAGCGGCACCAGATAACATTTGAGTGTAGTACTTAAACCGAATCCAGTTGTTAAACACGTGAGAAACAATAATATGTCCGATTTCATATGCCATCGGTGCCTCACCAAACATCAAACAAAGACAGAGACGAAAATAAACACGCACCCTCACCAAGAATTATTATACAAATTCATTCAAAAAGTGACTCATTCAATGAAACCATTAAAATAAATAAAAATATAATTTAACTCGCACGAGCACGACCGTTCAAGAAACGATGTTTTGTCATGATACTGTGACGTTTTCGGATAGATAAGGAGAAATATATCAAATTGCATTCCCACGGGAAAGCAATTATAGATAATGGAGGAATTTGTGGAAGGTGGAGATTGCAGACTAGACGGAACCAAGACGTCTCCTTGCTAGACGCCGTTTCCCCCTCTCTTGTGATTGGTCATTTGCCATCGAGGGCCGATTTTTGAGACCGAGATAAAAAGGAGGAGAGGTATTGAACGGGAAGTTTAAGAGCAGACTGACGAAGCAACAGCTGGTGCTTGGAGGGAGGATTCAACTTGTAATTCTGTGGAAAATTCTCAGGAGAGAATTTGGAAGGTACGTAGGCCGCCTCGCCCTGTAGCCGAGCCCACGTGGAGTTCACCGGAACCTTTGGAACCATTCAGCGTCTCGTCTGAAGTGTGAAAGCTCATCCGAGCTTTGAAAATACCTCCAATTAGCTGAACAGCTGTCTCCTGAGGTGCTCTTCCAGCCAGTTCATCACCTTACGCTCTACAAACCCAGCAGGTTAATCGACAAGCAGAGAATCCCGAACCTCGGGCCAGATCTTGCGGGAGTTTCAAGAACTCCACCCTCCTTCTTCTACGAGAGAGGCTACCGTACTATTTGAGGCACAGCACCTTCCGCTAGTGGAACTCCGAACGTAATTGCCTAGGTGTTCGTAACCTATTTAATCAAGAAAGTGTAATTGTGCAAATTATATATGTATTATAGCTGGAAATAAATAGATTTTTATTTCTCCAAGTCCTGGTTTGTTTACGGCCCAACTCACCAGTAGCCCCGGCCAAAACGTTACAATTCACTGAAATATGCATAGCAGATTTCATTTTAATCTTCTTTGTAATCTTATTAATTGTGATGGATGACGCATAAGCATGAAATTCATAACATCTAAAAGTGTATGATTATAATTACTTCCTTTTTACAGGATTATTTCATCAAGGTTGTCAATTGAATAACTTAATATTTCAATGATGCATGTTGTTTATATGTCTGATCTTAATTTTTAAATAATGAATTTTTAATTAGTCTAATCATTTTCCTAATAATCTATGACCCGATGGGTTCCATTAACCAAGGCGTAATTTGGGAAATAATCGCACTGACATCTGGTGCTAGTGCGATTACTTTCACAGCTTACAGATTTTAAAGGAAAGATATTGTCTTATATTAAATTTCAAAAAAAAGAATAAAAACTCATTACATACCATCATTATGATATCATGAATATCATCATCATCATCATATATAGTACTTGCTAATCCAATAACTAATTTCTAAATAGTTTTTTTTTAAGTTTTTAAATACATTTATCAATCAGTTAAAAAATTGTATAATAAGCCAAAATATTTAGAAGTAAAAAGTAATTAGCCGGAATAAAAATAGTCAAGAGGAAATTGTTGTATTTGATTGTAGGTTATTTTTTCACTGGATTTATATTAATGATGATATATAATGGTGTATATTTCTTTTATTTGAACATGATCAAGAACTTTTTCTGAAATTTTTAATGTATAACATCCCACGACTGTAAATGAATTTACTCCCATAATATTTATTATTGTTGTTTTACTCATTTCAGAATTAATATTTCTCCTTTCTTAATGAGTTTTAAAATAGTAAATTGAATTATCAATTTTAGTTATACAACATACATATTGTTAAAATTCTATTACTTATTATATTTAAATCTGCCAATAATGCTTCAAAACGAGAATATACAAAGTAAATTTTTTCAGACATCAGATTTTTAATGCATTATTTATTGAAATTACTTAATTTTACTAGCTAAAGGCATCAGAATGTTGCTTTTTATAATGAATGAAAAAAAAAGTTTTTGAAAATCAGTGTAAAAAGAAAAAAATTGAAAAAGAAACCATTATAAATTGTAACATGGAGATATAGTTTAGGCATTGACACACTTTATTAAAGGGATTTTAACACAATTATTTTTTTAACTAATTTTATTTTTAAAAAAAATTATTATTATTATATTATCTAAAATGACACTTAATTTTATTTAAAGTTGTTCTAATTAGTACAAATAGCAGCTCTTAACAAATAAGAGCTGCTATTTATAACATATAACAACTATAAGTAAATAATAATTTCACAAAATATCGAAAAATACCAATATGTATTGGATATTATAATGAAGTTCAGTGAATGCCCAGTCCTTGCCTCATCCAACCATGGTGTTCAAAATTATAGTTTTCATTCCAAAGTAGCTCTAGAGCTTCTTTGAAACAGTGTTGATAAGTTGAAATATATAAAGTAAAAATTTATTTGCAAAAAATATTCATATCTCTTCAGATATTCATCGTATTTTAATATAATGCTGTGGTTATACACTGTTATATATTCCAAAAGTTACATATAATTTGGCTTAAATTCAAAAAAATTTGCAGAGCAATCTTGATTAGAAAGACTGTATTTTCAAGGATACAAAACTATTTTTACAAAAGCCATATAACAATAAAGTATGCACACAGCAATAAAAAAAATTACTGATGAAAGTTGCAAATCATTATTTTAAGTAAATTAGGGTAAGTCCAAGTCATTTTGTTCCTATCAATTTCAGATTTCTGAAATGCCACTGTTATGGAATCGGCCCTTTAAAATGCAAGTTCAATTATAATTTTTATATGTTCAAAGGGCTGTTCCTTTAGCCTTTTTAGAGAAATTAAAAAAAGATTCTTTTAATTTTATTAGTCACCTTTAATTATCAACTAGCAATATGGACTGTATTTCATTTCTTCAATTAAATTTTAACTATATTCTGAAGTGACAAAAGTCATGGCATAGCAATATGCAAATATACAGATGGCAGTAGTATCGCAACGAAAAAGTATAAATGGGCAGTTCGTTTTCCAGAGCTTTCATTTGTGTTCAAGTTATTCATGTAAACAGGTTTTTCGTGATTTATGGCGGTACGAAGAGAATTGACAGACTTTGAACGTGGAATGTTAGTTGGAGCTAGATTCATGGGCCATTCCATTGCGGATATCGTTAGCGAATTCAACATTCCGAGATACACAGTATCAAGAGTGTGCCGAGAGTATGAAATTTCAGAAATCCCACCCCATCATGGACAGCGCAGCGGGCGACCACCTGCACTTAACGACCGAGACCGCCGGCGTCTGTGTAGAATGGTCAATGTTAATAGACACGCAACACTTCGTCAAATAACTGCAGGAATCAATGTGGGACGTACGAGGGACGTGTCCGATAGGACTGTGCGGCGAAATTTGTCTTCCTTGGGCTATGACAGCAGAAGACCGACTCTAGTGCCTTTACTGACAGCACGACATCGCCTGCAGCGACTCTCCTGGGCTCGTGAGCATATCAACTAGTCCCTAGACCAGTGGAAAACCGTGGTCAGATGAGTCACGATTTCAGTTGTTACGAGCTGATGGTAGAGTTCGAGAGTGGCGCAGACCCCACGATGCCATGGACCCAAACTGTCAGCAAGGCACTGTTCAAGCTGGTGGCGGCTGCATAATGGTGTGGGCTGTTTTTACATGGCATGGACTCGGTCCTCTGGTGCAACTGAACCGATCATTGACTGGAAATGGTTATGTTCAGCTGCTTGCAGATCAATTGCAGCCATTCATGGACTTCACGTACCCACACAACGATGGGATTTTTATGGATGACAATGCGCCATATCACCGGGCCAGAACTGTACGCGATTGGTTTGAAGAACATTCCGGACAATTCCAGCGCATGATCTGGCTACCTAGATCGCCCGATATGAATCCCATCGAGCATTTATGGGACATTATCGAAAGGTCCGTTCGTGCCCAAACTCATGCACCATCCACACTGTCACAATTATGGACGTCTATACAGACAGCGTGGCTCAATATTCCTGCAGAGGACTTCCAATGACTTGTGGACTCCATGACACGTCGAGTTGTTGCACTTCGCCGGGCAAAAGGAGGACGGACTCGTTATTAACAAGTCATCCCATGACTTTTGTCACTTCAGTGTATAACTCATAGTTTCATTAACGAAAATTTTCTGTGAAAATTAGTTTACTCTTTTTCTGTAACAAATAAGGATGTTTGCATTTCTCTGTTATCTTGTGACTATGTATATGTTTGTGTATTTTGTAAACTTCTTAAAGAATTATGTAAATTATGATTTTATGTGAAAATCTTACTCTTTTCAATAAGGTCTTTTGTCACTTCAGTGTATACTTTCTTTTTAAAAATGGAATTGTTAAATATTAAAATTATTTTAATAGTCTTGAACATGTTATGTTATATGTGTGACGATAAATGATATTACATTTGTTTTTACGCAAAATTATCCATGCCATCTAATTTTAAATTGCATATAGTCAAATGTAATCATTTTTTTCTTATATAAAATTAACAGTAGATTTCAACATTCAAGTAACATGGCGCATAAGCTTATAAAAGTTTAGATTACTTAATTTTTCCAAACGGAAAATTACCATTTTTCCATATACAGATATTTAGTGATACAAACAACAGGAAATATAATTGTCCCTTCATTCAAGACATTACTTCCAACAAGAAAAATGTTATTCTCTAGAAATTTAGATACTGGCTATTGGGACATGATTGACGAGGACTTCCAATATATATTATGTATATAGGAAATAATAGTAAGTAATGGGAAAAAAAAGAGATAATAGAATCTAAATTTTTATTGTTAGAATCATTTATATGAAATATTGTAATGACATATCGAAATAAAATGTAACACTTTAACCCATACCTTAAATTTATTATCCTTTATTCTATAAATTCAAATTACAATTTTTCTGAAAAGAAAAAAAGATGGTATGCTCAAACAAATAAAAAATTATCACAATAGTGGTCAGATAAATAAATCTCTTTAATTTAAATAAATAAAAGAGACAGTAAGAACATTTTAAAAGATAATTTATTAATTATACTTGTATACAATGGAAGCCTTTTATTACAATACAATGAAAATTTTAATTCAGTATTTATTGTCAGCTTCATTGTTCGTGTTTGAAAATATTATTAAATAAAATCCTTTGGTAGATCATCAGTTTTCATCTTCCATAAAAATTATTGTTTTTCACTTTTAATAACATAGCATAAAATTTTAAAACAATAATATTCAGTAAAAACAATAAAATAAACTTGAGATCCAGATATATTTTTAACCTAATTTTATAAAAGAAATCTGTATTTGCTTTCAAACATTCCATGAATATATAGAAAAATACCTTATACTGAAATAAATGCAATACATAATATAAATAGGATGAAAGTAAAACACCCCATTAAAAAAACATTTCAAAAAAAGAAAAAAAAAAAAAACAAGATATTGCATAAACATTTCCGAGATCATAGCACCACTTCAGCAAATACAATAATCGTGTACTAATCTCAACAACAAATACTTCCTAAAGAAAAAAAAAGTTTCAAAATAAGGACAAGGCATCATTTATAAACAAAACGGCCTATTTGCCAATATCTATCACAAACCAAACATAACAACATTTTTTTTTTATTTGACCATTCTCCACATACAACATATATAAAAGAGGAATGTCATACACAAATTCAACAGCATTAAAAGTAAGACAAATTGTTTCCTCGATTTATTAATGATACTGGAAGATGGATTTTCTTAAAAATCCTTTTAGATATCGGTGGAAAAAAAGTCGTACTTTTTCAGCTATTGAGATTCCAACAAATAAAACTAAGTTTTTCAGAAATTAACTTAATTTTCCAATCTCAAATTTTTTGAATACTTCTGATGCAGAAAAGACCATAGAATCTATGATTCCAGCTACAGTAAAAGTTCCACCTACGATAGCACAAACCTAAAAAGTAAATAAACATAACTAAGTAAAAATATTCAATTATTATTACAGATAATGCTCAGTTATAATCTGCTTTAACACCATTTTATATTGCAATATTATTTAATATTTCTATTTGATTCATGTACTAAAAAAAATTCCAATATTTATGTATATATAATTTTTTTTTTCTTTCAAAATTCCAGTTAATATTATTCTAAGACAATATTAATAAGAAAAGAAGAAATAATTGACTTTTAGACAAGTTTGTTATTTATGAAATCATAACACTTTGTCATATGATAGTAGGTTTATTGAAATTTATAAACATATATTGTTGACAGGGGATCAAATCAATAATGAATGATAGCCCCATATTGATTGTAGTTGTTATTTAACTCTCCTTCTCTGAAGAAGGGGGGGGGGGGGGGGGTATTTTCATTTCAGTATACAATTGTGTCCAGTTGAAATATATATATTAATAGACTTTCTTTTGAAAACAAATGTATTTTTTATTGTTTAGTGAATTCAACTATGTATTTCCAATAAAAACAAATTCTTTTTTAAAAATAAATTATATACATTAGAAAGCTTATTGCAAAACATTATAGCAAAAAAATGCATTCCCCCTTAAAAAATTAAGATTTTGAAAAATTATTTTTAAGACAAATTTAAAGATAAAATGATTAAATTCTTACTGAATTTAAATGACAAGTAATTAAAAAATAAAGATAATGCTAGATGGAAATTTAAAAAAAAAATTGTGCAGGACTTTTGAATGATAAAAGTCTACTTACAGTGGTTAAAAAGCTGTAAAGTGGTGGCCTTGACTCAGTGTACTTGACTGTAATGGGAGTCAAGTCATAACGAAACCAAATGGCTGGCATTATTCTACCTGAATGACTAAATGTGACTGAGCTCTAAAAATTAAAAAATCATAAATGAAGAATTTTGCTTGAAAAATGCAAGAAAATAAAATAAAATATTAATCCTATTTTAAATAGCAATTTTGCATGATAAGCAATCATCCATTAACCATAAGTAAATTATAATTATTTGATGTTGTTTTAAAAAAATTGTGTATTTTTCAAAATTATTTTGTAAATTAAATACAGTACAATTAAAAAAATCTTTAAATATGATAACATAATATAAATTAAGAGAAAAAAATAGTTATGCTTAATAAGCCAAATCAACAAACGTAAAATATTGTTTTAATTTTAAAAATTAAAAACATATTCAACAGAAATTAATAATACAAAAGGACACATATGTGAAATAATGGTAACTAAACTAATTTTTAATTCCTAATTTTTTTGAAATTTAACATAAAAAATAAATTTATTTTTCTAGATGTAGAATTAAAACTACTAAATAGAGTTGAACCCTTAATATTGCATCAATGACTTTTACAAGATGCACATTGGATTTCAAAATTCAATTTGTGTGGTGAACTCTTTACTCTAATGCAAATAGAATAAATTCACAAAGCATAATGATCTCTTTAACAAGCAACTTATGCACTGAAGAGAAGTTGCTGTTGAATTACTATACTCTGCACGAAGTAAACATGAAGTATGGTAATCAGTCAATAAGTGAATAAAAATATCATTTGAGTTTATATTTCAACACACTTTTTTTATGAAAATGACAAATGCTAATGTTCCCAAAGAAATGTTTATAAATAATTTTATGAGCTGAACAGTTTTACCAAATTGAATTATATTTATTTATAACAAAATTTACCCTGCAAATAATCAATAATTTTACAAACTACACAAGTATAATAATTCTTAAAAAAACCATTTGATTTTTTTTTAATTTTCAGAAATGAACAAAGATGACTTGGATGGTTTTCATTAACCAATGTCATTATAAATTATTAAATAAAAAACATGAGGAAATATATTAATTTAAACAGGGTGATTTTAAATTAAAATATTAGGAAAAACAGAAATTGACTGTTTTTAAGTAGAATTCTATAAAAGATTAATTAACATGAGAATAACTGATACATGCAAATTAGTTTTTTCACATCTTTGTTTTTATAACAGGATTTTCACTCAATATTCTATCTTAAATGTTTAATATTGGAATAAATAAACTGCAATTTACCATCCAGGAAAGAAATTATTAAAATTAATTGAAATCAAATAATAATAATCTTGTTTAACTGAATTTCACTCTTGAAGAATCAGGAATAAAATTGTATCAGTAGTAATCAAGTGTTCTGTCTTCAGGTTCAATGAATTAGAGGAATACAAAGAACAAATATATGAACTTTGATTACACATATAGCACATCTGCAACTGTATAGTTCAATTAGAATCTCAACTATATTTGTCTGTCATAATGTTCAATGTAAAATAATACTTAAAATTATGAGTAGGGTTATTCATTCTAAATCAGAAGAATAATTTAGTAATCATATAACATCATATATACCCATACCTTATATGCATAAGTATACTGGTAGGTTTCTATCTTAAGACCATCGAGAGTCTCATAGATAGTTGGTACTATTTTCATCACATAATCATGTGATTCAATGTCTGAAAAAAAAAATTGAAATATAACATGCAATACAATAAATGTTTAAAAAAACATATACACAGCTTTATATAAAAGAATAATATTGTAATTAAAGAAATGATAAGAAAATATAGAATTTAGTACTTACTCAGATCACCTAATAAAAGAAAATGGTTTTATTAAAATTGTAGTTTATTATTAGCATTTTTTAAATTTTATTAAACTGAATAGAATAATTTTTAGGCATTGTTTCCATCAAAGGAATAATACAATTTTAATGGTAAGATAAGTCTTTACAAATATTACAATTAAATATATCAGTAATATATTGAGTCACGATAATAAAACATCATGTTATTACTAGAGTTTGATAGTTAAAAAAAATTAATTGAAGGTAAATTTGTTACATTTGAAAACCAGTTTTTAAATTAAGGAAACCAGGTTAACAACTATTTTTTTTTTTTTTTTGAAAAAATTAATTTTTGTCAATCTTTTGTTAAAAATTAGGAAGTTATCTGGATAGGTATTGTCTGTCTAGAATATTTCCAAATTTTTCGTGAGGAAACTAATTCAATAAAGTGCAAATTGAAGAAGCTACTTGTCAGAGGAAAGCTTTTTTAAAAAGAAACAATGGAAAAATCAATTCATTAGTTTCTCATTAGTTGAAGAAAAACTAACAAATCCAAAGACATTGAAAGCTGAATTATCATTATTTGATGCCATGAAAACAGTAAAATCGTGCTTAGTAGCTAGTTAATAAGTATTTTCAATTTCAGGCAATACTGTGTCCAAAATAAGAGCGATGCTTAGCCACCATTCAATAGATATTTTATGTTTTTTAAATCCTTACTTCTTAGGAGAAATTAAAGATAGTGAAAATAATATGAACATTAATTGAAATCTTTGTTTGAGTTTTATTTATTTTGTATAAGTAATATGCATATGTAATTTTTAATTTTTTAATATTTTGATTTTTGCATTGCTATTGGTTATGTTTTTTGTTAATTTATATTAATTAAATTAAATATTTTTCCATTTTCTTTTCTTTATTTTTTTGACAAAAATGCGAAAATTGTGTGTGTGTGTGTGTGCGTGTGTGTGTTTTAAATAATGGATTTGAAAACCAGTTTTTCAAAGACAGCTTTTGTATATAACCTGGTTATTATAAATTATACTCCTTTTAGAACTATTATCAAACATAAAATTTCAATTTATCCTAATCTAATTGAACTAATTAATTGAATAAAGTTCAATCAATAGTATACTACCAATTTTTTTAAAAAAAGTATTTGTGCTGAAACAACTTAAAATGAATTCTTATAATTTAATTCTTAATTATACTTTTATTTAAATTATAAAATTTAAGAAATTGAGTAATAACTAATCTAGCAAAAATTAATATTTACTTAAATAGTTTTTTCAAAATATTATTCATAAAATTCACTGGTATAGCATCAAAAGTATATAGATATTTACAGAGAAAATATTAATTACTTTGCTTAAAAATAATATGTGGTTTTATTTATTTTCACTTTTATTTTTAATTATTTCCTTTAAAAATTAGTTAATTTCATTTAGCTTCAAATTTAAGAAAACATGATGCATCAATAAATTTTATATTAAAATATGAAAAGCTTAAAGACAAATTATTAGTTTAATTTATTGAATATTCATGAGTGCATCATGTGCTAATATAAATTTTATGCACAAAAATGAAATTAATTTTTGAAAACTTTTTGAAATAAATTTTTGAACTTATATATGAAATGACCAAGCTTCCTGCAGTCCCAAAATGTATTGGAATAGATAGATCATTTCAAAAACAAAGTCAAGAATTTTAATTTTTTACAAAGTATATAAACATCTTACTTAACAAAAGGAGATCATCATCAAAGAACACTGTGAAATACATGCAATGAATTAGAAATATCAGGCTGTCAATTCAATAAATTAATATAACCGCTTTCAGAATTTATTATGACCGCAACAAATAGCTATTTGACTATTAAAATAGTTTAATTCTATTGAACAAATCATAATTCATAAGAAATCATCAAAATATTCATTGAAAATTGCCATTTAAAGTGTTTATTTCATAAATATTATGTAACAATGCTAATATATTTCTAAATTCTAACCATAAAACAAAACAGCTCAAATACTTGCATAACTTTGAAAATAATTTTTATAATCTATCTTTTGATGAAACTAGCATAAAATGAAACCAATGCAATTAAACAAACGTTTTCTGAACTTATTGTTTAAATCTTAAAAGAGAAATACTAAGTAATATTTAACTTGGTTAAAAGTGGTTCACATTGGAATTTACTGAATGTAATTAAAAGACAGTGAATCTCTTGGGATTATATCATAGGCAATCTTATCAAAACAGAGGCTCTACTATATATTTAATTACTCATGAGATTACCAAAAAAATATGACACTGATAGGATAATGTAGCTTTATGCTGCTTCCAGTAACTTTCTGAATAAAAATCCAACTAAGACTCCAGATAAGAGGATAAATAATGTGTGGCAGAAAAGAGTTGCAAAGATATTATAAGAACTATAAATGTAACATTTTAGACAACTTCAAATTTTCAAAACTATTTATACCCAAAAAATTAAGTAAAGGAAATAAAAAAATAAAAAAGTGAATAAAATTAAATAAATGAACAAATATGAAAATAAATTAAGGGAAATTAAATAAGTAACACAAATATTTGTAATTCCAAATGGACAGAACCAAGTGTTATGGAATGGAATACAGCAAATTTTGTAAGGGGGAAAAATGTTATAGTCAGGTTAAGAAATTCAAGCTAAATGAAACTAGTGCATAGATAATAATGGTCAATGAAATTCTTCTAGGTTATAATGTTACATATTTTATAGATACAGATGTAAATCATTAAGAGATGATATAATAATACGAATTATTTCAACAATACTTATAAACAAAATAATCATTTGAAAGGAATTATTTGTCCCATTTAACTTATAATGTCATATTCATACAAAAAATATGAATGTACATTTTCATTGGCAACTACTTTATATAATGAATGAACAATTAATGCTTAAACTGGGCAAAAATATATCATTCAATAATGAGCACATGACGAAATCTTCATGAAACACAATTTCACAGACATTGATCTGTAATTAAAAGTAGGATATCAAAGGTTTTCTCTATAGCAATAAATTAAAATTGCAACTTTTAACAAGCATGGGAAAAAAAGAAATTAAAAAAAATTGTCTGCCCTATCCATGCATATTTATATGTTAAATAAATGATTTTGGATTAATTCTAAGCAATATTATTTTGAACAAATGAACTAATCAAAAGAAACTTCAGAATGATATAAAAAATATCTCAAGAGCATTAACTGTAATTAAAAATAACAAAAATTCAACATTTACCTCTGGCCTTAGATCTATCAATGCCTTTCAAAGGATTAAAAGAACCTTTTATGGGAGAATTACCCTAAGATAAAATTTCATTAATTTTTAAAATATAAAACACAAATAGTCGATTAAACTAATTTGATTTGACAAAATGTAATTTTAAAAATCAAGACTGAACAATAAAATATTTTTTTCTCAAATTAACGAGCACATCAAGAAAACTAACCTTAGTAAGCTCTTCGAATGGCTAAAAAGTAACATAATTACAATAAATATTCATAAAATAGAAAATAAATAATAATTCTAAATCGCAGATAATTTTTGATAAAAATAGCATGATATTATGTATTTATGAATATCAAATTAATGGAAGGAAGATTACACACTGATAAAAAAAAAGCTCCCACAAATCAAAATAATAAGGAAATAAAAATGCTTTAGTAAATTCTAAATGAGAAAAGTTTTAATGATAAATAATTTAACTCCCCCCTTTTTTTACATTGAAAAAGAAAAACAGAATAAATTCCTTTTCTTAGTTAATATTAATTGAATAGTTAAAAAATAAAAAAAAATGCACATAATGTGTCTTTTTAGAAAAGTGTAGTTCTCCCTATAACTGTACATAAAAGTTACCAAAGACTAAGAAGTATCAGGTGAAACAAAAATTTCATATGCTCAATGAATTGGGTTTTTTATTTATTGAAATGAGTAATTATTTGACATTTTACAGTAATTATCTGACATACTATTACTTGGTAACAAAGATAATTGTTTTAACTTTATGATGAATAATTACAATATTAATAATTACATTTTTGGCACTATATTTCATTTGTATCTTTGTAGATAAAATTGTAAATATATAATATTTTGCTTTTAATAATAATAATAATAATAATAAAAGGACCAATAAAATACAAATATTTATAAGAGAAAATGAGATTTTTGCTTCAGTTATGACAAATTGAAATAACATAAATTAAGTTTCTGTCCCTTTTTATGGCATTTAATTATAAAATCAGGATACTCGTTAAGAATATAATAAAAAATTATCTACAAATTTCATTTAATATTTATTCATCAGTTATTCAATTTTGTAATCTTTTATTTTTTACAATACATATGTCTCAACATAACTCATACATTTGTACAGACACATGCTCACACATCACACACTAAAAAAAAAAGTGGAAATTATACAACATAATAGTTAAAACCAGAAAGTATATTGAAATATACAACATAATAGTTAAACCAGAAAGTATATTGAAATATAAAAGAATATTTTAGAGAATGGATTAGAAATCTTATTGCCATTTAAAATATTCTTTTTTTTTTTTTTTTGCATGTGTGCTTGATCTCTTATTTTTTTTATCAGTAGATAAGAGAGCATAACTAATACATTTTAATGAGTAATCTTAATTTTAAAAAGAGTAAAATGAATTAAATTATTGTGGACATATCACCATCAAGTGATGAATATAATCTATAGTTTTTATATTTGTATATATGAAATTCTATAATTTGAGAATAAGTATTCAAGAGATTCAGAATGAAATTTGAAAATTGCAAACATCAATGTTTAAAAAAAAAGTTTATTTAATTTTAAAGATAACATAATAATTAATTGAAAGCAATTTAAAAAAATTTCAGATAGAGGAGAAATGTATTCAAGCAAAAAGGTAGTATTTCTCAATGTCACATTTCTCGTAAAAAAACAGCATTAGTAAAAACATTAACTTAATAAAAATGGAAGCTGGGACAAAAGTTTACTGTAAACAAACGTCTTTCATTACCCAAAATTAGTTTTACAATTCCTAAATTTGAATGATTTTAATCACAGTTATAAATATTACTTCTACATGATTTTACAAATTTAAAATTTGCTATTTCTTTTATAATGCCAATTTAATGCAAAAAATTAGGTGCAAAATATATAAAAATGTAGCAAATGTTTGATCAGAGATTTTATTTCTATAAAATAATGAAATAAGAATATATCAAATAAAAATATTAATTATTTGGCTTACCATTCGGGTTCCGAAACTGACTTCATGAATAATGTGTGCCATATCAATGCTATCTGGTTGTGTTGAAGCAGAATGAGTAGAAACATGAAAATTACCTGGGACCTAAGGTGGAAGAATAATACTGAGAAAAAACTCGAAAATATTGCACAGTGTATAATTTTTTTACTTTTTTAAATTCAAATTAATTGTGTTTGTCCTTATATATTCATTGTACACAAGCCTTTTTTAGCAATACAATAGAGAATAACGTAAAACAACTTATTAACATAAGTTAAGAATGCATAATTCGAATTAATATTTCAACTCAAGAAAATATCACTTAATAAAGATTGTTATTTACCAGTATTCATGCTTAAAGGTGTATTGAATGAATCTTAAAAATAAATTGTATTTATTTCTGATTAAGTAAAAAATGATATAAAATATGAATAAGGTATCATTACTGAACTTATTAAAAGTAAATAATAAGTTGTAATTGTAAAAAATTTCATTTCTTCTACATTTTACAGTTACATTTAAATTAGATGAAAGTTTTAAATATTTTTTATAGATATATTCAATATATTTGGTAGCTTAATTCTTTTAAATCTTATTTAACTTCTTAAAATTAACTACATATAGGCTAATTTTAATAGTTTCAGTAAGGAAATGATAAAAAGTTTGTTATTTGCTTATTTATTTGTCAAAATTTTTATATATTGATTCCTCCCTCTCCCTATTAATTTTGAAGTTTCATGTATAGAGATTCAAATCGAATATAAAATCATATTATTATTTTTTACTTAAATTCACTACATATTTACCATTATTTACTATGCCCATCATATAGAATCAAAATTAAATCGAATCAATCAATTACCTAAAAATTAAACACTAAAAATATTGGCATTGAAATTCATTATGAATAATATACAAGTGAAGGGAAATCAAAAAATGAATTTCAAATTTTTTTCTTTACACATAAGGCAAAAGGCAAGTTAACTGAAAGTATGTAAAATTTGTCAGTGTTCTTAAAGTTCTCTTGTGAAATTACAATTCATTTGATGATCAATGCAAACCAGTTCATCACAAAACATTAAATAATAATAATAAATACATAGAAAGAAAAAAAAGTTGTCAAGGTCAATGCACTATTGTTGAAAATTTTATAAAAGGTCTCACAATCATAAAATTAGAAATTCCATTTCCCCCCAAAATTAATAAAGGAATATTTTGTTTTGATTTTGAGTGAATAAACTTACTTTATTTATATAAAATCTTCCTTCAAACAAGCAGCCCTCTTGTTTTTCACCTAATGGTTGTTTAAGGATGTTTTCAACAAAACCAACTTCATGGCGTCCCATTTCATCTTGAATGTCTAAACCCAGTACTGAAATGGATGTCAAATGATAGGAATGATAAAATAAGGAAATTTAAAAAAGTATCTTTTTAATCAGCTGCACTTCATAATTTAAATAAAAAGTAAATACTGAAAAACCTTTAGACACTCATTCATTGGTTAAATTAGTAAATAAATTTTAAACATTAATAAATAGCATTTCAAAATAAAGTAATATTCACCTGAACAAGATAATCTGGGAAGACTTATATTCAGGTGGACCAAAATTCGATCATTATCACCGGGATTATCTACAAACAGTTCACTTGACCTGTTAAAAAAATGAAAAAATGGCCTTCTATGTTTGGTACTTAATATTAAAACATATAATACAGTTAATCAGAAAAATGTACAAGTTTGTACCACAGAAACATATTAAAGAAATTTACTGCTGTAAAGGTATTGAAACAGAAAAGTTTTTTTTTTTAACAAAGGTTTTCGTGAAATAAAAAAAGGTGCAAATTTAAAATTTTATAAAGTATGAATCTGTACATCATACAATATTTTCCCCTGATTTCGAACATTTTAAATATATTTAAAGCATTTCTCTTGTTAAATGTACAAAATGATTAAATGTGCCATAAACAGAATAGGCAGAAATAAAGCTGCTGCATTAAAAAAAAACAGTTACTTCATACAAACTATATATAGCATAGGCTGTTATTTATATGTACCCCCCCCCCCCGACATTCCGTTCTACTCCGCACATGAACTTCCTTATTCCAAATTTAATATCTTCTATTTAAAAAAAAAACTCACAAAAGACAGTAAGAGAAAGCAAAACGAATTCACCGCAAAAATTTATAAAGAAACATGGTTACTTTTTGACATGATGAACGACTCAGAGATTCATGATAGCGGAAGGTAATGTTTGCTATTCCCCTCTTCGAAAAATAATGTTGTCAATGAATGACTTATTAACTACGGTCCACTTTTGTGGGAGAGATGGATTGTTTTTGTTTATTTTTACTTAGGCAATGGAACATTTAGCTTCCGATTGTTGTACGAATGACTGCAGTAAAAATATTTTTAGAAGAAAATAAAACAAATTAATCCTTGATAAAAATTTCTAAATAGTGTTAATTTTTGCATTTAATTCGTTATTACCTTTATGTTACTTTTACCCACCTTTATCAAAAATTGAAATATTAGAAAATGGAAAAATAGGAATATTCGAACTTCGATTTATAAGGATTAAATACCAATGAAAATAAAAACATTAAACATTGACGATACAAATTTCCAGCACATCACTGATTCGTCACTTTGCAGCGAACATTTCAAAGTTTTTAAAATCTGATTATAGATTGGGTAAAACTCAAAAATGAAATGTGGTGTTATAGTATATTGTTGTTGTTACTTATGGCACTTGCCATGGACAAGCCCCCCACTGATTCATCAGCAGATTTTAAGCCCGAGATATATTGCTCTTGTTTTACAAGTAGCGCCATCTAGGGCCAAGAGTGCGACTTAGCTACACACACGCCACAATCCTTTTTAGGGGGCGGACTTCATTAATTCATCTCAGATCGTAATTTAGATCTGGGACAGAGAACGATCACCTCTAATCCAGAATCCCCAGAGGTATTACTCTCGCCATGGAGGACTTAGCGACCACGAACAGATTTAACGAGCGCCAACCACCACACACTCGCGGAATCTTTTGGCCGGTGAGTTTCGAACTCGTAACCTAAGGAGTACGAGTCCAACGCTCAACCAACCAGGCTATCCCGGCCCTTATTGTTAAGTATAGAGTGTACAGCAATGTGTTTTGTATACTTAATGAATTAAATATCCTGTTTCAGAGATACGTTGATGTTTGAACAGATTAAACTTCTAATACATTGATACTCTGTGACAGAGTATCTTTTGATAGGAGTCCAATACAGGGCAATAAGTCCAATTGCCCGTTTAGTTTAGTTCAGTTATATTAACGTCCATTTTAAGAGCAATATAAGGGTTATTTGGAAAAAGACTTCGTAATTTTGAGCAGCGGTCAGATGATGAGGTCGGCACTTGGAGCTAACATAGACTCTGCAATTTTCCGTACCACACCACAGGGAAGATAATTGGATTTAACGTGTAATAGACCCGCTTACACAGAGGTTCTTGGATGGAATCTGGTCCCGAACTTGGAACTTTCGGATCTTGAAACCTTGACAACTGACCACCTCGGCCTCTGCTTTAAAGTCGGTTCCATTCACAGGAAGGTTCCAAAAACTAAAATCACTTTAATTTTCATTTCTACTTTGCTTTCTTAAGCGAATAAATAATTCCTATAAAAATATATTATGGCGCATCTTAAGATATGTTTTCTGATGTGTGCTACGGTTAAGTTACAGAAATCGTGAAAAATAAACTGACCAAACATTTGCATTTATTGCACTAATATCGAACGATCACCGCTGTTCATTTAATTCATTCATTCAGATCAGAAATTTAAAACCTTGAAAAGTATTATAGATTAATACAATAAAAAGGCTTTTTTAAAGATGCACTTTTTTATTATTTCGATATCCTCCAACAGTTAATCAACCTATCCGTTATGGATAATATTCATCTGAGTATCCTATATTACCAATAGATAGTGAATTTAGGATAATCAAATACTTGAGACAGGCATGCAACAGTTAATGGAACAGCACGGTCAGAAAAGATATTAAAATGGTAGACATAAGAACATGATACATTGAATGGAGAGAGCTCCAGAGAGTGATTCGTCAATGGACAGTTGATAATGATTTTTAGAAGTAGACCCTATAAATATTTTGGTTAATATATCAAAAAAATCTTAGTGGTTACATCTGAATTTTTTTTACTGTATTTTTATCTGAGAAAACAAAATTTCGTGACGAAAATGATTGCTTCATCATATTAGGCAATAACTGTCAGCTGCATCGCTTTGAAATGAGGTTGCTGCTGGTAGTACGTATGCCGTAAAAATAGTGTGTCTTCCGCACGGATGACCAGCTGTTCAACGAAACGTCTTTCGGTAAGTCAGACAATGGTGACAGGTTACAAAGATATTACGTTTAAAGCGTTATTTTATTTCAAAAGTGTATGCTATTTTATATGCTAAAGGTAAACGCGATATTTTATATGCTAAAGGTATACGTGAGGTAATCTATAGTAAAGGAAAACAAATATGATTAAACAAAACATAAGGAATAATTTTTAAGACAACTATAAATAGGATTTTTCTAAAATTCAAAAGAAGAGATACTTTTAAAACAGATTATGAGTTGAAAGGGAGTGAGATATAACTCTTTTGATAGTGTGGTGATTGCTATGCATATAAGTCAGATAACATCCCTCGGACTGAAGTGCACTTTTGGCCCAACGGATTTGTTACTCGACTACTAACCTGAAGATTCGGAGTTCGGGCGATATTCGCTACACCTAAAATAGCTTTAAGAATAGATTTGATACAAGCATTTCGCAAATTAGAAATTTTGCTGGAATTGTATATACATAAATTTCTGTAATTAGATGTTATTTGAAAATTATTTAATTTGGATATATTAGGTAGATAAGGATTTCTTACATATTTCCATTCGTGATCTCCCTCTAGCTGGAAAATGTTTTAGTGACTAGAGTGCATAAATAAAACAAATAAGAAACGAGAGATAATTAATGATGAACAAGGAAATTGTAAAGAATTTTGATTACATATATATTAATTTAAAAGACTTTTAAACAACGTTTTCTAATACATTGAAAAAATGAAAGATGGTCCTGTAAACGTTTTTTATGCAGAAATATTATCATGTACGATCCTAATTCAGATGATTTTCGAGTTTGGTACTAGTCTTCAATGGTTATCCTCTTATATAAGCAAAAGAAGAAAATAATATTAAATAATACTTAAAAGAACATCTCATAATATAATATATGACATGAATATGAGATTATTTCAAGGAATTTTAGATGTAATAAATGTTTGGCCAGAATTTCCTTTTTATCGGAGTATTCTAATAAAACGCCGCAAGTATGGAAAAAGTTGCATATCCCTCACCTTTAAAAACTGATGAAGAGTTGTGTTAGACAGTGAGCTTATGAGGCCAAGGAAATGTCGACTCAAAGAGGCGTTAAACTTTACTGTCAAATTTAATTTGAATCAAAATATTTATTTAATTACAATTTTAAATGTTGAAAGTAAAACTATGATAAGGACTAGTAGTTAGATAACCATTAATTTTGCATTGTTGCTTAAATATATTACTGAACAAATATTCATACAGAGCCAAAGCATGTAATTTTTTAATACTTATAATGTAATCGTTAATTTTATATGCCATTTATAATCATGTATTTGATTAGAGATAGCAAACGCAATATCTGCTTTTGAAAAATCTCGAATTTACAAAATTATTAGGGATTTATCAAAGAATATGCGACTTTTCTCTCTCTCTATTCAAATAGTATTCCATTAGATAACTATTTTTGTTGGATCATGGGCGCTCGAACTATTTGTTAGGGTTTTTTGATGGAACGTCAAATTACTGCAAATGAGAACGCTCGAATTGGACCAGAAAGAAGTTTTATTAAATTGATTTTTTGCCTAAATATATTAGTGAACAAATATTCATACAGAGCCAAAAAGTCTCCAATTTACAAAATTAGTATGAAATTATCAAAGAATATACGACTCTTCTCTCTCTCTATTAAAATAGTATTTCATTAGATAATTATTTTTGTTGCATCACGGGCGCTCGAACTATTTGTTAGGGTTTTTTGATGGAGCATCAAATTACTGCAAATGAGAAAGCTCGAATTTGACCAGAAAGAATTTCTATTAAATAAATTTTACTATAAAGAAGTATAATTGAGAAACAAATTAAACTACCACACAAATTTATAATTTCAAACACTTTTTACAAATAAAAAAAATCCCTTTCCGGCCACCTCACCCCCACGTTGGACGTTACCCTCATTATTAATACATCCCACGATTCCGGACGCAAACTGGGAAGAGAGGGGTGGGTGGACGGATCAACGGATAACCATTCGCGAGAGATCCCCCATTATTCGCCGGAATAAAATCCCGAGGACGGACACGAGGCTAAAAACAAAAGTACTTTTTTCCCGCGCGCAGAGTACGCCGGCGGAAGTGACTGTTTTCAGAGCTCTCGCCTTCCGGGATGTTAGTTTTCCTGTCCACACAGTCCTCCCCCCTCCCTCGTATTCCGACGCCTCCACAAGTTTCCCAAAAAGCGAGAATTGCAGCTGCACACATATCTCCCCCCATCACACTCCCCTCTTTTATCATTAATAGCCTGTGCGGATGCCCGAGTGAAAATTAAACAACGTAAAGGAAGACCGTTGACAACCGACTAAACATGGCTCACTTAGTATATAAAAATTAGGGCAGGAAGGAACTCGGTGTTGCCATCGGTTGGAAACAAAATGAGAGATAATTAGACACAGTATCCTTTCTCTCTCCATCATTCAATTCCAAACGATTTTCGTATTGTCACAAAATAGTCATAAATTCATTAAATAGCAGATGACAAAGAAACAAACGATTTTTGCAAGCCGTGAATCATTTGTACAAAATAAAAATTCCAATCACTAAACAAACAATTTTTTTTAGAAAGATTAAATTAAAATCGTATGCAAATTTCAGAATTTCAGGCTACATTAAAATGAGCACAAAATATGTTGAAAAACTGTATAAAAATAATGAAATTATTCTTTTAATTATTTATATATGATGGGTTGGGGGGAAATATTAAAGGAAACTTGGAACATCTGTTATGAAACAATTCAATCTGATAATGATCAAGACTTGGTCCATTTACTTTTATTTTAGTTCTAAAATTTTCACTTAAATATATAGAGTGCGATATTGAAAAGAGGAAAAATTATTCAAAATCATCGTAATGTACGCATATATAAATAATTAAAAATTATTATAAATAAAGAGTAATTAAAGTAAGAAACGCCTTTTCGTAATATATATAATTAAAAGACCAATTTTTTGAATTTTAAAGTAATGTAACAATGGTTTTTTTACAATATTATGCTTCAAAGTTATAAATGAAAAAATATTAGAACTAAATAAATTTTTAATTAAAGATTTAATCAAAATAATTAATGAGTATTATAAATGAATTAAATTAAGAGTAATCAAAGTAAGAAAAGATATTTTTGTAGCATATATAATAATTAAAAAACTAATTTTTGTGAATTTTAAAGCCATGCAATGGTTTTTGTACAATATTATGCTTCGAAGTTATAAATGAAAAAATATTAAAATGTTGATTAAATTTTAATTACAGACTTAACAAAAAATATTTAAAAAAATTTATTGAGCATCTACCCCTAAAAAACAGCATATAAATTTGGTACTCTAACAGTAAAACGCTTTGAATGATTTTTAAATTTCCCACATATAATAAGTTTAGAGAAAGAATTGTAATCATCGAAAGATTCGTACTCGATATTTTCACGAATCTTCATGTTTTAGACCTCTGTGAGTCCGAAAAAAGCATTTTTGGAAACTTCTTTGTCTGTGAAAAAGATAACTTAAAAATTCTTGGCGCTAAATGGATGAAATTTAGTGTAAGGTATTTACACAAAATTTGTTGATTTCCATCATCTTTTGAATAAAATCCTTTCAGAGAAAATCTGAAAGTTCGAGTCCGAGTTTTCGAATACATGTTAACTATAAAACGAAGCGAGCAAGATGGATAAAATTCGATACACAAATTCATCTATAGTGCAGACATCTATCAAATTTTGAGACAAATTAAACAAAGGGGTCTGACAGTACAACTGTCTGTCGGCTTGTACTTTCAGAAATACACAAACACGATAACTTAAATATATGAAATTTGGTATTTGTTTTTATGATTACAATTGCAGCTCATTTACAAATGTTTCAATCAGTTGGAGGAAAACGATGGACCAAAACACATATTTGAATTACTGATACTTCTAATTGCAAGCCAGGGATTAATCATCAAAAAAACTCGCCAAGAGCCACAAAATCGATTCCCGTAAAAATGATAAATTAACGCCAAACATTAAAATTTCGCAGTTATTGAACACTAATATACCATAATTATTGAATACCGTTAAATATTGAATACCATACAAGGTGTTCTCTTTTATATCTTTATCAGAAAATATGCGATAGTGTTTTTTTTGGGGGGGGACCAATAATGCTAGTTTCATAACGTATGATGCAATTTAAAAACAATTTATCAACCTTTAAACGTTTATGTTGAAAATAAGTCAACATTTTTCCAAAAAAAATATTTCAAAAAAAATGTATAGATGTTCATGTCTAGAACTATGATATACTTAATTTTTTAAAAAAATTCGGCCATCTCTCGAAAGAAATTCAATTTAAAAAAATACAGTATAGATCCGAACAATCGAAAAGAAAAAAGTCACACTATAACAATTGAATCTGAACACCATATAGAGGATATTATTTTATTTAAAGTAATTCTGAAATAGTCAACCGGAGCATTAGATGATTCAATTATTTAAAATAATATACTGATTTTTGGTGCTGTCAAGAACGACTTTCATTTTCGAAGAAATAAAGAGAAAATTTTGAATATTATTGATTAATGATTTAATAATAAGTTAATTATTTATAAAATACAAATATACGTGTGTTTTTTATTTATTTATTTATTTTTTGTAGAATCACGCATTAAACACGAGGACGAAGAAAAAGAATGAAGATGACATTTGAATTTTAAAAAAGAGAGCGACTCCACAAACAATGAAAAGAAAAAATGATAGGAAAATACTGAAAAGGAACACCAATATTATATATATATATATATATATATATATATATATATATTTGAACCCACAATTTATAGGATATTTAATGAATTAAACTCGTATTTGCCCGCTAATAAGTTAACATGCAAAAATTACTTGCATTTTAATCGTTTAACAGTCTAAAAAGTTAATAAGCTGTCAATCATTTTATCAAAGACAGCTAGCTTACTTTTACTAAAGAAATTATAATATATATTAATCAATTTCACAAATTATCTTCAACGAACGCAGTAAAAGTCTGCATGTAAAGAAACGCAATGTGTATATTATTGTTTCAGTTTTTATTTGGGAGATTGTGCTAAAAGTACGTAAATTATTGTAAATGAAAGGGGGGATAATGAGAGCACACACACACCTCCATCATTCATAGAGATGCTGAAGAAAATCAAAGAGTCAATCAACCCAAAGCGCTGTACCGATTTAACCAATTTTTATTTCATATAAAACATTATGAGTCCCATGCTAATCACCTACTGCCGCCTGTTTTACTCGCTATTAAAAGAAATCACTGCATTTTTTTCCCCTAAAGGAGAAATAAAATCAAGACAGAATCACCCAATTAAATCTCACCAATTTCATCGATGCCGATTAACATTATTCAATTATTTTCAGTTTTTCACGTGCACTGCTAACCAATCATAATGCTCATGTTTATTAATTAAGCTTAGTTTAATAGGGTGTTTTTATTTTTCGTGATAAACAGTTCATCAGAGTTGCGTGACCTTATTAAACTAATGCTGTCAATAGCGTGGGTTAACAGTTGATCGACGAAGGCGGTTAGTTATCCATAATTATTTAAGGCGATTCGCATAATTAGAAAAGACTTCTTGTGATTATTTTTTTCATACTAATTTTACACTACTTAAGATAAATATATAAGAGAATCAAAATACATGAAAGAGAGAAAGAGAGAGAGAGAGATAATTTCAAACGAAGTTAAAAACAAAGATCCCACGGGAATAATTAAATTCTAAAATAGAAGGTGGCCTGCAGATTAAGAAACAAAATGTACCACGACTGGATGGGCAAATTAATTTAATAGACACTGCCTACATACAATTTCCTGAACTCGGCCAACACTGGCGTGCCCCATTCAAAACTTGACCCCACAACTATTTACTAAGAACATGTCCAGAATAAATAAGAGCCGAACATACCTCGCGTGCAGATTTAATTAGTGCTCTAAAAAACCCCATCCAGAAACCCAGACTATTAATACTTTTTTTAGTACACTCCCACGTCACCTCTGTGACCTGCTCTGCAGATGAGCTTCCCATCCCTCAATAAAAAACGAGGCAGTCCCCATCCCCCAATCACGACCACATCGACAAAAACCCTGATCGTTTATTGACACGGGGGTGTTGCGCAAAAGGGGATGATGCAGATGCATTCCTCGTGTTTTATTTATCCGGCCTCATCCCCTGCATCCGGCAAACAGAGGACGTCCTGTCCGTTGTTGAAGCCGCTGCACCATCCTCATCCGTTTTTTCTTTTTTAATGCCTTCCTCCCGTTGTGAGTACACCCTTATGAGGAGGGGTACACCCGCTACAACGGGTGCGAGGGAGGGCGCCCCTTTTCTTTCAGGGAACGGTGTTAAGTATGATAGAAATAGCGATGGACGCTTTTGTTCCGATATTTTACGAACCCCCCACCGGCTCGTTAAGGACTTGACTGCCACCAACACAGCTGTTACCGGTTGCCTTCTTGTAAATAGGAAACTGCACAAAAGTTGCTGTGGATTGGTATGTTTGCCGAAGGAAACAGTATTTTCCGTTTAAGTATACTAAAAACCATATGCGAACAAATAGGAAAATGGTAAAATTCCGAATATTGCAAACACTTCGGTTTCTGTTTCAAGTATATTGACTGAAATGATCTTTTAATGGAATTTATTTTTGACTGTATACTAAAAAAAAGCCGAATTGTAAGCACTTATAACTAGCCTTTACCATTAGGCTTTCTATGAGAATTCAAATGCTATGAGAAATCAAAGTCACAGAATTTGGATTAAACTAATTAATCCCTCCACTTGCAAAAACACTCAAATTGTTTAGAGATAGATATAAACCGTGTTCAGATGACTAAAACAGAACATAAACGATCGACATCTCTTCTTCTAAGGTTCTATACAACATTAGCGAGAAATATATCGAGCAATAAAAGCATATGTTAGATTTTGGCTTAGTGAATCTTAAAGCCGAAACATTGAAGAGAAGTCATAGAACAGACTCTACGACCCGCCACGAAGGCACATAGATTAACCATAGGAACTGAATGACCGGATCGCCGTCACAGCAATAAGCGGGAACTGTGGTTGAGTTCTAATGGCCATCACCGGCCACGGTACAACCCTTCCTCATGGTAGTTCGTCCCATCATTGATGGGAGGAGTCTAACCCCCCCCCCCATCCATTAGTGTACCCACCGGGTTGGCGACATTCAACCACCCTACTGGAAGCATCTTATCCCCAATTACGAGGTGCCCTCCAGGGGGGGGGGCAATAAATATTGAAGAGAAATGGAAATACATAATAAATGAGTGATTAAACGGGAGTGTGAGAAAATCTAAGAACACTCCTTGATCAAACCATTGAATTATTTGGTATTAGAGATGCTCACTGTGCTAAATGATGTTATTAAATCCAAGTGGGGGAATTCGGACGTTAAAATAAATTTAGAAGCAATAAAATTAATAAAAGTCCATTTTAGAAGTTACCAATCGTCAGCAACGTAGATTAAAATTTATAAAATATTCAATGTAATAAAGGTGTGCAATCTCAAAATTAAAAACAAATTCTGCATTTCATTTGGGTTTTAAAAACTTGTATTTTGAACCTAAAAATACCTAAATTATTATCTTTCCTGCTCATTATTCATTTAACAATACTATTACGAATAACGTACTTTTATGATCTACAGCACAATGGAACTCTTTACAATATTTTAAATTCCAAAAACGAAAAATTTTTTTATTCGAGCAAATCTTGTGCAGAAAAATTCACCAAATGATATCAGAAAATAAGACATGGACGTAACTAGACCACTTTTCTTAAATGAAAAGAAAAGTTTTAAAGGAAGCAAAAGTAAGAATATCCGGTCTAAAATATTTTTCTTTTGGAATAAATAGGCCTACGCACTTCCACGTCCCCCTTTTGTGTGTGTGTGTGAGAGAGAGAGAGAGAGAGAGAGAGAGAGAGAGAGAGAGAGAGAGTAAATTAAGTCACATTGACACTGCGCAACAGGTTTTTGGGAAATATTCGGAATCTATCCCGTAGGAATTATCCAACAGCATTTGTAACTACATTTGACATTAAGGTTTCTTGAACTTTTCGATCTCTCTTTGATTTTAACCCTTTACCACATATGGGCCCATATATGGTATTGTAGTTTTGGTTCAATTTTATTTCCAAATCTTATATTATAATACGAGGAATGGTTGTCAAGTCGAAAATCGCCCCAGAATT
Organism: Argiope argentata; assembly: GCA_026289955.1. Lineage (NCBI taxonomy): Eukaryota > Metazoa > Arthropoda > Arachnida > Araneae > Araneidae > Argiope > Argiope argentata. Next base: position 410,782 of record JAOUZG010004552.1, on the reverse strand, counting down.
AATAAACTTCGGTAAACTTGGGGGTCTGGGGTTTTTGACAACGAGGAATCGATTGGCGCCGGTTTTGAAGCGCTACGGTTGAGCAGTTCGGAGTTACAGATAGGATATTTTCAAACTTTATTAGTTCGCCATAATGGCTACTTAAATTTTCAAGTGGTAACGTGCTGCCATCTATAGCCAATATGCCATCTATATCAATATTCATATATATTTTTTTTCATTTCATGTAGACACGCGATGAAAATTGCATTTTTATATGTTTAATGCGCAATAATAATTTATTTTTTTAAATTTGAGTTTTTGTCAATCTGATGGCAACATATTAATAAGATAATTTTTTCCCTTTTACTCGTAACGCATGCTTGGAGCTTAAGTTTTAATTTTATCTTATACTATAATACGAGGAATGGTTGCCAAGTCGAAAATCGCCCCACATTTCCGACATTTCAACATTCATCAGAAAAAAATAAGGATAACTGATATTTTTACTAAATTTTCTTTCAAAAAAGTACGCTTCTAATTCCACTGCTTTTTATTAAGGGAAATTTGTTAATGAAATTTTGAATTTAGCGCTCGTTCGTTAACTAAAAAGATTCGTTCTTTTTGATTCGTTCAAAATTCCAATTTCCAAATATTCAGATTTCCAAAAAAAGCATTTAAGGAACTGATTTCGATTTCAAATCACTGTCAACAAAGTCCGACATTTCAACATTCATCAGAAAAAAAATAAGGAAAATTTTTCAACATTCATCAGAAAAATATTGAACTTCAACCCACTTCAATCTTTACACTGCTCACTTTGTACCATTTCTTTAATTGTATCATTTTTTGTTATCAATTACATTTTATTTCCTATGACTTTTCAAACTTTACCTTTGTATACAATAGTTCCCTTTCCAAACTCTAACTTTGTTTAGAATAGTTTACAATGGTGCACTTTGACCGGTTATCTTTTCACCAATGGTTTCACAAATTTTCTTATGGCATGTATTGTTTTGATAAATCACAATTGAAAATTAAAATATTCGAGTTAGCTTCGATACCTGTTTTCTCCGAGCGGAGCTCGGTCACCCGCTGGTTAAGTATTATAGAATAATTCAAACTATTTGAATCCATCAAATATATATTTAGAAATAATAAAATCCCCCCCCCCCCCCCAAAAAAAGGTCTACGATTTTATGACATTTCGAAATAACCTCACTTTTGTGCAAGTGGGTGAAAAAGCACAATTGAAGTGCAAGATTCATTTTCAAAACACGATAACAGAGTAAAAGGTAAGTATTTTTTGACACACACACATGGAGTCGATATGCTCATCTTTCTCGACGGATAATAATTTTTCCGCTTTTCAACTGTTTTCTATACTATGTACGAGCCCATATATGGTTCCGTTAATCTATCTTTTAATAAATCTTATTGATAAATAAATCTATTTCCACCGTGAAATAATTTTTTTCAACGCTTTATTAATTCATGTAGTAAAGGGTTAAAAAACTGAGTGGCTAATTTCAAATTAATAAAATATGTAAATAAATCAACAATTAATAATAATCGGAATATATTCAACTAAATAGGTATACTTTGCTTGTTATATTTTAGAAATATGTTCCTTATTATAAACCCCTAACTGCGTAGTATTATTATAGTTCCAAGAATTCACAAGAGAATATTAAAATGATATCAGTCCACACTAAACGCCTGGCGATAGATCTTGGTCAAAAGTTATGATTTACAAGCAACTAAGTGTTGTACTATGTTCCAATGGACAATTTATGAATTTTCATATTACAATATAGATAATAATCGAAATATACTAAACACAATTAATTATCTCCTCTTTTTCAAAATCAGTTACTTTCCTTTTTATCTAATATTATTTTATGGGTTGCAATTTATGACTTTCAATACCACGTAGTCAAATAAGCTTATTACTCATACTTTAACATCCAGATCTTATTTAGACTAAAGTTGTATTTCAATTGCGTTACTCACGTGTTTTTCCTCCCTATCGCTCCTTTTTCATGTTAACATGTATTTCCAGACACCAAAACAACTTTCAACAGTTACAGACCCCCTAACAGCCGAATTTCGAAATCTCTCTCTCTCTCTTCCTGCGATTGAATTTCAAGATAATGCAAGAAATTTCAAAATAATCTACAATCTAATTTGATACCTTATAAATGCCACCCTCCTTCAAAAGAAGCCTTTTTCAAATGAATTTTTAACAACATCTCTTTAAAATAATTCCAGAAATTACCTTCTCTCCTAAAAAAATTAAAGTCCAGAAATTTATTGAAATCTCTTTTATATAATTAAAAAGATATTTATAGATTTTTTTAATTTGCGATTTTAAGCCATTCAACACTATTTACGCTTTATAGCTAAAAATGTAAAAACCCAATTTTATTCTCAAAACGTAAGGACGAAAGGATATGATTGAAAATTATCAGAAAATTTAAGACGCGATGTATTTAAAATCGGAGTGAAAAATTTCCATACGTTATAACAAGAAAGAACAACATGCCTTTGTTCTAAAATCGCAAAAATGCCCCCAAAATTATTGATTTTCCAGCTGGAGGAAGGAAAATAATAACTATGTAAAAGTATTTTTTAAACAGTTGGATTTCCTAAAAAAATTTCCTACTGTTGAAAACCGGAATACTTTCGAAAAGCTATACCAAGATTTTAATTCAGGATCAAATGTCAAATTTGTTTAAGATAAATAAATTAACTAAGATAATGAATTAATATTCTAAATCCTTATTATACCAAAAATTATACATAATTTCTGTAATTCTTTTTAATTTTTATATAATGCGTATATGATCAATCAATGCGTAATTTGTTATACGTATTTTAGACAGTATTTGAGTCGTAAGATTTGCAGGCATAAACAAAATATGAAAAACCTTTTTTATGATCATTTAGTTTCATTCAACACAGCAAGAATAATGAACACAGTACTATGCAAACTATCTAATTTGAATTGGTATATTCCATAAATTTATGAAGTACAAACATAGAAAATGGATCAATTCATCGCATACCTATACTCAAGGAGAAATATAAATTCAAACGACACAATGCATTTAATGTGTCATTTATTTTACATTATCTATTTATCATGTAAAACGAAAAATAAATGGATAGCGAAACCATTGTAATTGAACCATGGTATCAATTGGTTCGATTTCTTACTTAACCAGCATACTGATGCGCAGCCACTTCATTATTGAAAAGTTCGAAATAGAACGTATACTCCTCATCCCCTAAAATGAGGAATAATCGAAGCTATGTCTGACAAACAATTCCCAGATGAAAAAGCTCACTGTCTGCAACTGATGTAAGTGGTTCGAAAACAGACAGACAGAGACCAGCGGAAACAGCAGAACACTCACACAGTCTGACTAACCCTCCCCGTTCATCGGGGCAGCCCCAACCCACATTCGTCAAAGTGAATGTAATTTCAAGCAGTTCCCCCTTTTCTTCTTCCAAAGCATGGTTCTTCTAATAAATCCTATTTGAGCCGCGTGCAGAGGAGTTGGATGTAGGTGTATGGCTGCTCCGTGCGTGGGCGTACGGAAGGCACAGGTGTGCCGCCGGAGTGGTTGGTCCCTCCGACACCAGAAAGGCTTCCCACGCAGGAGATCTAGATGAAGTGGGGCTTCCATCGCCTTCGCCTCGAGATGGTCGAATGGAAAAGGGAGACGACAGTTGGTTCTTGTTCGTGCGGTTTTTCAGTCTTCCTTTTCACACTGCAAAATGACCCACCCGCCTCGAGGTGAATTAAAGGAGAGGGTGCTATTTCGGTGGAGGAGACATTTTTATGGTTTGTTTTTTGAATGGAAGAGACGGGGGGAATCAAAAAGTACACGCTGACGAGATGAGATGACTGCAGAATCTGGAACACAACCTCAATCCTCTCTCTTTTTGGTTGGACCACGAATGAAGAAAGAAAAAAAAAATACTAAAGATAATTTTTTATTCAAATCTTTTAATTCGGTCCGTAAAGAGGCAATAGTCACCAGACGAGAAAATAGATTTATTTATTCAATTTTTAAAGAGTTCTTGCAGAAATAGGGAGATGGAGAGAGAAATTCAATGATGTCTAGACCAGGGGTTCTCAAAAGGTGAATCGCGAAATGTGGAAGAAAAGTTTAAAGAAAATTAATTTATTGCTGTAGTTTTCATTAAATAAAAGAGAACACATAAAACTTTTAATACACACACAAGTTGGTTTTTGTGTTCTATTAGTTAATGGGATACACGAGCTTGTTTGGAATTAACCAATTTTTTTTAATGTCTGGAATGAGCTTTGAAACACACAACATGTCATTTTTTAGCGTCAAACGATTTCTTTTTGAATTTATCATTATGGAGAATCCTTGTTCGCAGTTGTAATGCGTAGAAAATGGCATCAAATTTTTTAATGCTGTTGTGGACAGTTCTGGGTATTCCTTTTTAATACGTATCCAAAATTTGTCGATATAAGCTTTTGTTAAAAGTTACTTTAGCTGACTGATCACTTAAAATCATGATGAAGGGCACTTAGCTCAGCTTTTGTTACGGCTTGCTCACTGAAAGGATTGACTATCCACATAACCCCTCATGTCCTTAACTGGAATGTAATCTGTAAACTGTTCAATCAAAGCTTCGAGATGAGTTGATGCTAGTAAGGAGAAAGATGAAGTGTCAAGGGATGTGGCGCCAATACCCGATACAAACTCTGCGAACTCTTGAGTACGTGTAAAAATTTTTAAAATCTTTGTTTAAACTTTAGGCAGAGTTAAAACTTTGGGGGGGGGGGTCTCCAAAATACTTAGTCTAAAAAGGGAGCCGCAATGTCTAAATATTTGAGAACCCCTGGTTTAGAGTAAACTCAATTTTATTACAAATATTTTTTCAAATACAAATACAAAATGATTTAATATTAATATTGTAAGTAATAAATGGGTTAAATTAATGAAATGAAATTGTATTTGTATAGATAATGAACTAGAGTAACGTGAATTATTGTTAAATGCTGATGCGAATATAATCCAACAAATAAATAATAATAAATAAATAAATAAAGTCATACCTTATTTGACTGAAATACTAGTAAAAGTCGTGAAATTATGCAGAGTGACGGGAAAAATCGGAAATATTACTAAAAAACAATAATGGCAGATTGACTGACTTTTTCCTAACACCAGGCATCTCTTCACAACTACGAACTTTTCTAATTCTAGAATATGTTTGATTAATTTCAAAATGGCTTAAAATGAATGGCAATAATTAAAGATTTTACTGGAGACTCGCTACCTTTCCCAAGTGAAAATATTTCTTCACATTAGTGAGTCTTCTATGTATGAAAATAATTTGTCAATTTTACAGTGTTTCAAAAGCAAGCTAGAAAATATCTGCACAATTCAGACATTTCAATTTCAACGAATTACAACTTTAAATCTGAAGAGCATTTAATTCCGATTACCTTTATTTGAGTTTGATTAAATATTGATTCTATATCATTGAAAAAAAAAACGAATAAAATATTTCTTTCAATGACTTGAAAATTTTGTATTAGTTTTGATATGAGTTGTAATACTTGAAATTTACCCGTTCATTGCTGAAATTGTCACCTGTAAAACTGATTCCAGAATTGAATATAGTTAAAACAAAAAATGAACTTATGAAAATTAATAACCAACATGTCTGCGGGAAATAGAGATAGTTATTTGCTGTTGGCAACGAATATTATATTCTCAGTAGTATTTAGTAGCATTCTTAAATATTAAGAGAAGTATTTGTGAATATTGGATTTAAAACTTGTAAAGCTAAAGTTCCACTATTTAGTTCTCACACAAATATACATGTTTTAAAAACATAGAATAATACACTTGTGATTGCACGCAATTCTGAGGAAAACCAAATATGAAGCTCAAAATCATGATCATTGATAAGTTCTTTCTTTCTTTCAAGCTCATGACACAGGTATTCAAGATTTCTCCAAGTTAAGACAATAATTTCAATTGTAACATAAGCGAATATATTGTTCAAGAAGATTTTTCCAAGTTAAGACAATAATTTCAATTGTAGCGTAAGCGAATATTTCATCAATTCCAGCTCAGATAACACAGAAAGCGCCAATTAATTTTTGAATCCACGGCATATTTTACTCATTCCAATAGAAATTAAAATATCTATTGCGTAACAAAATCAAGTGTATTTAAAATAAAACAGCAAAGCTAAGCGATTGTACGTAAAAACTAGCAGAACAATCATTGGAAAGCCGAAGTTTCAAGTTTCATTCAAGAGTATAGAAAGTGTAAGGTGCCTATTAAATCTATTTGCGGATAAAACGTCATCAAAATACAAAGAGGAGGAGAAAAAGTTTTTTTTAGCCAGATGACAGCTCAGATGCCATCCACCTCGGCTGATTATTGCTCAAAACACGAAGGCAATCCTTCAAGCAGATTCAAATAACTTTGATAATGATCTAACATCTTGTATTATATTTAAAATATAGATAATATCTACAGTTCGAATCAATGACATAAAGTTTATATTTTCGCAGAAATATGAAACTCTCAAAAACCTAGGGATTAAAATTAAAGTACTATAACTTCATTTATTTATTTAAAAGCTTAACTGAAAATTACGCGTATGTTTTTAAAGAATTTCAAATGTAGAAGTAGAGTTACCAGCCAAGACATTTACCACAGACAGATCAGAATAAATGTAATTAAATTTTGCAGTATCTGATAATGTAATATATTCTAAGTTTTAGAAAAAAAAAAAAAAAAAAAACGTTTATTCTTTGGTTTTAAAAAATGGGCATCCAGAATTTCAATTCAGACAAAAAAAAAGTTACAAATCCATAATATAGTATTAGTATCTGCTTTTACACATAATTTTTTACAATTATTTCGCAACTTTTAATAGAAAAGATTCCTAAAAGTTATATATACCAGCCTTGTGCTTTATTTTGCGTAGTTTTCTTCATAATTCCATTATCGTCACTTATTGCATTCATTTAGAAAACTTGAGTATTTCTTTTTTTCTGTGATTAGTCACAAAAAATATTTTTTTTTATTTGGTGACTAGCTTTTTGCACCAATCTGATTACACATCAAAAATATAACAATCAGAGTCAAAAATCTGACTATGATTGTCATATTTTTGACAATCTGACTTGCGATATGCATATTTCGTGCAAGGAAATAGCTTTCTTCCATCAATTCCACTTCTTTAGGTACTATAAAATACTCAAGAGCATATTATTCCTCGATCATAAGAATTATATAAAACAGAAAAGGAAATAATATTTTATTTTGTAAGGTACAGTGAAGCGAAATAATAAAATATTTAGGAATAGACTATACCGCGAAGAGAAAAATATCTTTAATAGTGAAAGTTTTTAGAAAAGCCCAGATAAGGAAATAATATTCTTCTTAATATATAGTGAAACTAAATTATAAGCATTTAAGAACAAATTAATCCTCGAACAGAAGAATCATATGAAACAGGAAATGGAATAATATCCAACTGTTCTTACTCACAAAATTGTATGCTGAATTCTTGTAAGATGAAGTCATAGCTTTTATCCCGACAAGTTTGTATATGATTAATAATAGTGATTAAGACTCAAAAGCATCAATAGTATTTGTGCGGATTAAAAAGTTTACTATATCCGCGTTTAGTAAAACAATGATATTTTTTTTTTTTTTTTTTTTTTTTGAATTTACGTGATTGGAGAGTTAACAGTATGATTAAATAAGAAAATAGCGGAATCTAATAGACAATAGTTGGGGGGGGGGAATAAATTAGTGAACTCTTCGTTAAACAGGATGGAATCATCTTACCTTCAATGCTAATTTATAGTGAGGATTCATGAAAACTCTTATTTAGTATGGTTATTGTTTTGACACTTTTTATAAAAAGCTTATAATGAGAAAAGAAAAAACTTGAAAGTGCAATTTTTTTTATAATTCAAATCAAATAAGCAATCCTCATTTGGTTGATTCCATAAATGAGAGACGTTTATGGAAAAGGAATGAAGGGTATGAATCTCATTTTTCTTTGATACCAAAAGTTTCTGGAGAGTTGCAAGGCTGTGAACTATATTGATTTAGCCATGAGCTTAACAGATTCAGACCTTGGTTGAAATATGAACATAGTGATTCGATACTGATGATGATGACGTGTCCCATTTACAACGGAAGGAGGGGTGCAGTAGCTTCTGAGGGTATAGACCCCTGAGTACCTGAGGGCAAAAATCTGACTTCTAGCTCATATAAAGATGACATATACTTATCTCATTCGCTTGCACAACCCCTTTTTATAGGGGGACACATTCACACACCTTACAGATAGAACAAATATTAGGGAAGATGAGATGCTTATTTTAGACGATGGTGGATTACTGTTAAATATGCAAAAAGTTCGAATCAATAATCAAAATGTCAAAGGGGGGAAAAAAACAGGCGAATTTATAAGATAAATCTTATTTTATTCATCTCATAGCTAATTTTTATCTAAGAATCGTAAATTTACTGGAGCGTTGAATTTCTTTCCCCCAAAATAATATACATAAATTAATAAGGAAAATGTATTTTGATTTAATAGATATGCAATAATTTAATGCGTTAGCAAATAAAACATATGCAATACTTAACATAAAAAAGCTGATTGCAAAAACTGCAATGAACACATTTTTAACGAAAAAATATAATAATAAAGGAATGAATGAAATGTAAAATTAATTAAAATATATCCGAAACTCAATGTTACCTAATGTCGGAAAGCTGATTGATAAATTGCTAATTATAAGATTTTTAGCTGCATTCTAATATATAAAGCAGAAAAGAGAGAGAGAGAGCAAATTATTCCCAAATTTTCATTATTTTTACACATAAAACAATTTAATTTATATTTTCTGAAGAAATGATATATTTGCAATAAATTGAAATTAAACTCCACATTTTTGCAATTGATTCAGAGAAATGCAAGGAATGATTAATACAATGGAAATAGAACTAAATCTAAGTTTTTAGTTCAAAATTGTAGATAATTCAAATTACTTTTGCTTTTATCCTCAATTTCCTATTAATACAGTAATTTATAAACAGAATTTATTTTGGTTATTTCGAAGCCCTTGGTAAAAATTGTAAGAAATTATTTGCACTTAATTATTTTTGTTAATTTATACGTCTATGCCATGTGGTCTCAGTGATAATAACTAAATAATTTTCTTTTTTTATTTTTAGTCCACCTAAAGAGTTTATTCATGTTAAGTATATTATATTTAAAAAAAATTGTCAATAATCTTAAAATTTTAATAAAAGAAAAATAAAATCTGCTATGCATATTTAAATGCATCACGTCAGAACATCATTTCTTGAACGGCCAAGCACCAAGTGCTCGTGCAAGTTAAATTATATTTTTATTCATTTTAGTTGTTTCATTGAATGAGTCACTTTAGTACTGCAAACGATTCAAAAAACATTGTCTCGTATTTATTGTTTAATTTTTTTTTCACCTACGGATTTTTGTTGACGCCAAAAAGCTCACCTCAAAACAACATCATGTTCTGACATGATAATTAGTTAGATATGAACTAGATATGAATCTTTCACACATTTTATTTCATAATTGTGCTGAAAGTCATTTTTTTTATTATTTATGCTTTGAAATTATAAAATTATTAATATTTATTTTTATATACAATTCGTTACTACTGTTAAATATTACAAATAGATTTTTAATCTCATCTTTAGAACTTTTTTTTTAATTAGAATTTTAATGGGATGCGATTCGAGCTATCAAGATTCAATTTATCCAAGTTCACCTTATAACAACCTTCAAACAATCAATGGATTACTCTTGAAACGAAAGCACTTTTTTACATTGGTATCCGTTTTTATATAAATGTTGAACAGGACTTAAACCTATCACGATTTACCCTTCCAAAAACACTAAGTGGAACACAGAAGCCGGGAAAAAACACCAGATGGTGGTTACTTTATCGCACCTTCCATCCTCAGACAACCCTTCTCCTGGCACTCAAAACGAATGAAACCGTTTCTATGGTTATGAGAAACAAACTGAAAATATGAACGGCAGGATGCTTTTCTTGAAGAGCAGATGGAGAAGTATGCTGTATTTTTTAAAAACTTTTTTTTCAAACAGCTGCGTGGGATGAACGTTTTTCGCCCACGTCCCTCTGGGTATCGATGGGGATAAGCAATCTAAACGATTGCGAAAATGGTGCCTGTAAAGACGATGAAAGGTATTTTTAAGATCTGTAACATATGTTTATTACGATATTAATAAAATTCAATTGTCGCCTACACGTCCTGCCATTGAACCGGAAATATTATTATTGGATTTTTTTAAAAAGAATTTTGAAACATTACCTGTAAAATACCTTCTTTATAGAAAAATTGATTATTTGAAAATACATTTATCAGAGATATACTGTTTTTGGAGAGACTTTACAAAAGATTATAACAAAAACAAATCGATTAATTTTAGTAATCTTAAATTAGAAAATTTTTGGTTGGTTAGTTTTTTTTTGGCGCACATCATTGGCCATACTGCGCCAAGCATATAGAAAATCTTTGATATCAGAAAAAAAACCACAAATGAGAATTTAATGAATGAAACTGTTCTTCATAACAAAATATTTTAATATAACCCTTTACTTTTCTTAATTGGCTCATGATTAAAATTTGAATTTTATCAGTCAATTTTTTTCTTCGTTATCGTGTTAATTATAAATGTAAAAATGACTTCGCTAATTTTTTTTATTGTTGAAAGATAACTTCGTAAATCCATATAACGTGATAAACAAGACAGCGTTCAGCTTACAATGAAATAAAAGGAAAATTGCGAAATGTTATTGAAACAAAATATTTTCTCATGAAATATCAAAACCGAGTAATGGAAATCAGATGCTTATTTGCGAGAAATACCAAATTTGTAAGTTTAATATTTGGAATCATGAGTTCGCTGAATATAAACGCAATTTCATCAATTATAACAAGCTAAAAAATTTCCGCCTTGAATCTTGATAAAAGCATAAGTACAAGACAATTTAAATACAAGAAATTTTTGACCTTCATTATATGTGGAAAATATTGCAGTCATTTCAATGAACTGACACGTAATTAATAAATTATAGCAAATTTGAGATTTTCCCCTCTAAGCTTGATCAAGGACACTTTATAAAATGCCTTAAGTACACGCAAGCAAGAGCTCCAGTACTTGAAAGAGGACTATGAATAAAAATGCTAAATACTTTCTAAATATTTTCTATTAACAAATCAAATTGATTGTAGGCATACATCATCCGATTAGGTATATTTCAAATACCACAAGAATTTATTTCCCAATTTAAAAGGATCATTTACCGAATGAAATAGGGAATAATAAAATGAAAACAAATAACTGATATACAAATTCAATAAAGTCCACTTTCTTAATATTTCAGGAATACACTATTGGTAATTAAACTTGCAACATACGCAGAAACTAATTTCATTTTTAACTGGTCACCTGATCATCTGATCCGTCGGGAATATTGAGTTTAATTCTAATCAAATCCTTTATGGATAGTTTGATGCTTATAATTCTTCCAACAAAGAATTACATTACAAGAACAGGCATTACATTTGATAAAGCTAAAAGCTAGTAGTTTATTGATTTCACACTTGTTCTGTTAATTATGTAAAAGAGTAAATATTTCTTAAACAGCTCTGATTACAGTTGTTGTTTTTGCCAATGACACTTGCCATGGACATGCTGGCTGACGCAGTCAGCAATTTATAAGCCAAAAAGAGCGCCTCTTGTTTCAAGTAACGCCAACTAAGGCCAAGAGTACGTCTTATTTAAACACTCATCACATTTGCTTGTACAGCCTATTTTTTGTGGAGGGGCACATTCTTACACCTCACAGATAGAAAACAGAAGAACAGCCATGCTCCGACTGGGACTCGAACCCAGGACTCCCTGATCACGAGGAAGACGCGCTACCTCTGCACCAGGACGCCGGCTGATTACAGTTGTAAACTAAATAAGAGTGAGCAGGTAGTAAATAGAATATTTCTTCCTCAGTTTTCAAAAATGAATGAAAATCACGCGAATAAATGTTTAGTGAAACAATGAAGAAGGTTTGGATGTTACCACAACAGAAATGTACCGTTGAAACTCTTTAAATATGAAACATTTTATTTTAAAAAAATTATTGAAATTCTAATGGGATATTGCGCGATGTATTTAAGAAATTAACTTTAAAATAAAGTTAAAATTATTTTGATACAATATTATCTTTGGTATTAATCATGGGAAAAATTGAAAAATTTCACTTATTTTCTTATAAATAGAAATTTCAAACAAATTTTTTTAAAAAAATCACTCGAAAATGCATGTTATATGTATAATTTACTTTTTTCTTCTTCCAAATTTGGAAATTCTAGCTCAAACTTTCGGACCTGCAAAACGTCAACACATATGCATTTTTCGTAATTATTAGTCGAGATTCATTCGTTAAAAACATTACTGAGATAAAAGTATAAGTGGTAATAAAAGTTGACACCATTCGCGAATCTCTAGCTATTTATGTTCAGAACATAATTATGTTTGCTATTATATATATATATATATATATATATAATAGCAAACATAATTATATATATATATATATAGCTATTTATGTTGCGTTATATAGCTATTTATGTTTGCGTTAACACAAAACTGCCATGCATGGTCACCTAACATATGATGTAGTTTAGTTTAGTTTAGATAGATTTCCTCGTTTACAAGGAGCACAAAGTTTATTTTGGGACGGACCTAGTAATTAAAAAAAAAAAAATGTCGAAAACGACACTTGACCTGGCACCCCCCGAAACTAACATGTCACACCTCCCAGATTAGAGACGATGCAATATAACGTCATTGAGTGAGTTAAAAATACTTCCTGATGACGGACTTGGGGAATAAGATTCTGATTAAATATTGCTATCGTCATCTAATTGGGGTAACATTACGAAGGTTGTTTAGTTTGGGAAATTTCGATAATTAAACGTCGTGTTGTAATAGTATAGGGGCAGAAAGACTAGACTGGTTTAGTTGGCAAATGATTTCCTACAATCGACTTCCTGACAACTGCCCGTAGAAAAATACAACAGCCTTCCTGAAGCAAGATGGAAATAGAAACCAAAGCGATGAACCAAATGATCGCAAAATGAATTTGGCGAAAGTGAAAATAAAAAGTAAATTTCGAATGTTAAAAACGAAATGTACACTTAAACAAAAAAAATTTACACATTTAATCTTTATTCCTACAATAATAGTATGAATATGTCTATTGGTTGTTTGAATTAGATTTGGGTACATATATAATTTGGTGGATTAAAAAGTACACTTACAAGAGACTTTTTTAAATTTGTAATTAGAATTTTAACTAATTAAAAGAAATAAGAGAAATATCAGCATTCTGAACAATAGCTTCAGAAAATAATACACAGCAAAAATTATTTTACATCGTTTTAAGATTCAATATATATCTTCTCAATTACATCAGTTTTGTAGCATAAATTTTCTATTTTCTATTCCCAATTTTTTAAAAACATTTTAAGCATACCTTACAATAACACATTTCAATGCTGAAGTGACATTCGAATCATTTTCATTATTGCTCCTAATATATCATCCTATTTCTACTTCATTGTTAATAATAAAAATATGAAGATTCTGTTTATTTATTTATTTATTTTTCATTTTGAATGGATTTCGGTTTAAGTCATGCACGCAAACCAAAATTTTTGAAAACTTGATGTATTAAAAATAAAAACTTAACTTCAAAAACGAAACAGTGATAGAAAACTTTTGTTAATTTATTTCATTATTTATTTTTAAATACTGTTTCTCTTTCTTGCGATATAATAGGATTCAGAATGATGCAGACAGAAAATTAGGGAGATGCACAGCATAAAAAACAAAAGAATGTGAGCTATCCAAATTTGAAGTTTTAAAATACTTCACTGGAAAAGCCATTAACCTTTTGAGAGACAGAACATTATACTATTCAATATCAGATGGAAATTCATTGCATTAAGTGAAATACACAAATGAGGAACCGAAAATAATAGTTAATTAATCTTTTGGTACATTTGCATACAAGTCATTTGAAGCCACTGTGGCAATTTTTAGCAGCATACACGACTGAGAAAAAATAAAGGGATAGTGGATTCAAACGAAGAGTAAAACGTTAAAGATGTAGTAAATATCTAATTGAAATTATCAGTAACTTTAATTTTAATTTAATTCTTTCTAACTAGTCAAGAATACATGCTTAAGGGCAATCTGTAATAAATTATTGATTTTTCCCAAGACAAAATAAGGTTCTACAAATTCTGGTCTAGATAGCAATCAAGTTGAAAATTTTCAATATCGGTTCATAAATCAATTTTTTTCACTGGTCATAAATAATGAGAAAAAGGCAAGTTTCCCCACAACAGCTTTCTTTCAAACAATCGATGTCAATAGCATCTTATTGCTGATTAAGCCATTCGCTGCCAACCACGAATATACTCGTAGTTGGCAGGGTGTTGCCCATTGCCAGAACGAATATACTCGTGATACTTTCTATATATTATACTGCACAAAGTGTCAAACTTGCAAACTTTTTATGACCACAAACATAATTATACAAGTGTAAAAACTTGAAGAAAAAAAGCTACAAATAAATTGGTTTTACAAAAATACTACTTTATTAAACTCATTCGCTGCCAAGCCTAAATTGTATGAGGTTATTCCCATTGCCAACCACGAGTATACTCGTGTTTGATTTTTATACATGTAAATGATTTATGACAAAATCGTGTATTTATTTTGAAATAATAAAACTTGGATAAACAATAACACTATAAAAACCGAAATGGCAATGGGGATAACCTGACACAATATAGGCTTGATAGCGAATGGGTTAAATAAATGCCATCACATCATTCTAATTTTTAGAAAGTCCCGTAAGATATTTCAATTTCCAATAAGCTATTCTTTACATTTTCTCTCCGTAAATGGATACTATATGCTCTTTACAGACGGTATCCAATTGCTGGTAAAATATTTCACCCAAAATTTATAGCTTCCGTTTGGCAACGGAAGCAAAATATCGAAATGTATGGAAACCCACCCACTTTTTCACTTCATATTATGTTCAAACAAATCAACGGATTTCACCACCCAAAATACATTTACACCGAGAATCGCACTGGTGTTCGGCTCGAGGGTAGTAATTTTGAAGCAGTGAGCCAAGTGACGAACTATTCAATGAACAGAATTCGGCTCCGGGCAGGAACATCCTCCCACGCACAGAAGCAATCGATAGCGGATGCAAGGGCGTCCCCTGCCACTCCATTGGTTGATACGGCAGCTCCATAATCCTTCCTGCACGAGGACCATTATGCCTGGTGAAAGCAGCAAATGGCGAAAGCCTCAAGTATAATCGCCGCAAGAATTTCAACCCATTATCGTTACTCAACTAGATGGGGGATGAGCGCGGGGGGTTCTGGAGGAGTACAGAACTTATCCCGGCAGTAAGTAGTGGATACAATAAATAAAGAAATAATGCGACGAATCGGAAGATTGCCCCTCAGGAGGTTGTCCATTTTTGTCGTGTTAAATGTGGGAATACGATTTGTTCGCCAAATATGGCGGAAATGCGATATTTTAATGATAGATAGATCGATAAATTGGCACCATTCATAAAATTCATTTCCGACCCAATATTTAAAGACTATGCGTAAAATAAGAGAATGAAAAATAACAGATTTAAACAATATCCATGTATAAATAATAATTCAAGAATTAATTGGCTGATATAGGTATCGATTGGTTAGAAGATTTCTTTGACATATATACAAAAATAGTTGGAAATAAATGCTCCTTTGAGATAAAAAATTTTATTTTTCAACTTATGTTTAATTAAGTGTATGTCATCTTCGTAAAATGTTGTCGTGACGCAAAAGTTAAAAAATTATCTTTTCTAATAAGAATTTATGAGAAGGCCGTAATTGCGTATTATCATATCCATTGATATTAAAAGTTTCTCATGGATCAGATAAGGTTCACTCTGTGTGAATGTTAAAAACAAAAGACATTATAAACGCGAGAACATTTTAAATAGATTCTACATAGAATAACAACGGGATATTCTAATTTATTACAATTTAAAACTCGTAAATATTTCAGAAACTCAGTTTATTATCTTTTTGAAAAATATCATTACTTATATAATATACAATTATAATAAATATATTACTTATGATATATTATTATTATATATAATAAGACATATTTCAAAAATTAAATTTGATTGAAATCTTCTAGCCTGTAACTTTTCGGATTGTCAATGGATACCAAGTCAAGATTTGGCATCCATTGGCATTATAAACAGTTAGCTAGAAATAGATTTCAAATATTTTTTGACATGGGACCTTTCTGTACAGTGAGCGGTGATATCTCGAAATATATATTGAAGAAACAATAGAATGAAGTAATACTTTAAAATATTAAGAGAAACGTTATAAAACTCACAATATGGCTCAAATGAAATACATAATTGCATACGAAATTTCTTAAACGGATATGTTATTTCTTTTACTTTAAAGCGTTAAAAAGGTTTTTAGATATATGCATTCAGCAATTATATCAAATTATAACACAAGACGACAAATTTTGTCACAAATTTATAAAAAGATTAAAATGAAATCTGCTATGCATATTTCAACGTATCATGTCGGAACATCATGTCTTGAGCGGCCAAGCATCACGCAAGTTAAATTATATTTTTATTCATTTTCATTGTTTCACTGAATGAGTCACTTTAGTCTAGCAAACGATCCAAAAAAAACTTTTTCTCGCATTTATTGTTTAAAAAAGTATCACATTTCCTATTTATTTCATTTCATATAATCAAGTGTTCAAAATGACATTTTCCTAGATTTTATTTGTTGTATTCATTAACTCGATTTTTTTAATCAGAGCTTTCGTAAATGGGATGGCATCACGTTATTCAAAGCTGCTTTTTTGAGATACTCGTGCAGATAATAAAATTTCATTTTTTCACCAACGGATTTTTGTTGACGCCAAAAAACCTCATCCCCAAAACATGATGATAAGAATCATACACAGATAGTTTTTAATATTTACAATTATCTGTATTTAATAATGATAATGTTTAGTAACTTTCTGATTAAAAACACATCTACTAAAATATTACTTCATCAATGACAAATTATTAAATTTTTTCAACAATAGAACAATATCCGGTATTTCGTTGCCAGAAATCCGGTAGGAATGATTAAGCGGAAGTTTCACTTTCCATATCGTAAACATAAAAGAAATTGCGATATTTCTATTCCATTCAATAAATGTTTACTCCACGTACAATATATGTTTACAAACAAGGTGGGGGGATGTGTCATACTTTATTTTTTACAACAATTTCCGGATTAAATAGAAGTGAAAGTCATCAGAATAAATGATGTAGTCATGATTCAGAATTAAGACAATGTGATACTTGCTATTCAGTAAATTAATTTATTTATAACGTCATTAAAATAAAAGAAGTCGAATTTCTAATCCGGAAGAAAAATGAGAGTCAAAAATAATTTTATCTTAATTCGTCTATCTTTAAATTATTTTTAAAAATTGAATATAAATCATGTAATTTAAAAAATGGATGCACAGGAAAAACAAACAAAAAATTAATCAACTAACATGCGTACAAATGCTGCAAAAAAAAAAAAAAAACGTTAAACAATTACATGGAAATAATACTGGTATTATTGAAAAAAAATGTTTTAAAATATTGTAAAAATGTTTTTTTATGCGATAACATAACACAAAGTCATTGCGACAAAAATTATTTTAATTAATTTTTAATTAAAAATTAATTAAAATTTTATAAAACCTCTTTAGATTGAAAAAAACACCCTTGAACGTGAATTTATGTGCATTTAAATCCAACAATAGACCTATTTTCTTAGCATGAAAACAATTTATTATCATTACAAGCAAGAGCGATTGAAAAATGACAATCAGTATTCACTTTTTTATCACAATTTACAAGAGTTTCAATGCGAAAATAATTTCAATGGAAGGCCGGATCATTAGAGCCGGGTTACGTTATTCTTACATTTGCTTTAACCCGTTCGCATACAATGACGTACCCGACACGCGCATCGTATTACTGAATTTTCAGTTTCAAGCCTGCAACTAAGTTAAAGAATAAAGTATTTAAATACGCAAAAATCAATTCGAAAAGCTTTAATATACCAAAAGCTCCATATATTACATAAAAAAAATCAAATAAACAATCAATGATCAAAATAGAACGTGTCATCTAATTACAAAGTTAAATAAATTTGTATGTCAAGGGGTTAAGTGCATGTGTATATGCCTACAAACCATAAGATCTGGAAACCTGGAATAATAGAATTAGAAGGGAAGAAAGTCGTCATTTTTTAAATCAATCCAGTAATGAAATTTCTATGAAAATGAGAATTCTGATGGAAAAATAAAAGTATGAATAAAAAAAAGTCCCCCCCCCCCAAGCTGCTACAGAAGTATGAACTTTATATATTTTTAGATATATTAACCCTTTGCACTCCGATCGTGCCTCTGATTCACCATTCAAGATTGCGCATCATTTTGACGTTTTATTTATTTATTTTTCATATTTAATTGTTAAAAGCGTCTACATAATGGTTTAGATTTGTAGGTGAATTTTTCAAAGAAAATCGACTTAAAAGAATTAGGTATATTTATTCTTCATGGCAATAAACAAATCTTTGTATTAGGTGAATAATTTTGCATCTAATTATTTTTCGGAGTGCAAAGGGTTAAATTTCGTTGATAAAATTCTCAACTAAATAATTACAAAAACCCTGATTATCTTAATTATTTAAAAACAAATGCAATTTTATGCAATTACGATAGACATTAAAGTTTAATATATTCGAGTTAAAAGGCATCTGATAAGAGTGAATAATATCCGGTCTTGATACATGAAGAAAAAAATTGCGTCTATCGAATTGAAATTTCAATTGCACTCGTTAACAAAGAATTATTGTCTTGTATTTTCTAAAATAAAATTTTCTAATCGATTATTTGCAATAAAAATAATAACTCAAAACAGGTCCGAATTTCAAAAGAAACATCATTGGATTCTCCACTCTTTATTAAAAAAAAACCTCTATAAAACAATGATAAAGGAGCATAGAAAAAAAAAGGCATTTGATGTCACCGAAATATGCGTAATTCCAGTAAATAAAAACAGAGAAGTACCACTGTGAAATGTACTTATATATATATATTTTGAAAAAAATTCATTAAAAATAAGGAAAATATTACAAAGAAATGAGATCTGTATCATTGAAAAGCATTTTTTAAAAATTTTAAAACGGAATAAAAACGACTTTTATGTAATAATATGCACCGAAAACATAGAGAGAAAAAGTATAAACTGTCATTAATTTTTAATCCAAAATCTAATTAAAATTTTAAAGAAACAACAACATGACAAATTTGGCAGCTCCGGGTTCTAGTGTCTAGGTATTATTCAATGCAATCCTAGCTCATGCACAGAACGATTTGTTTCATTCCCAGCGGACTGCAAGTTTCAATTTATAGATAGCAAAGCAGTTTATAAAGCATTATTATGTTTTAAAAA
>JAOUZG010004552.1:371634-389308 GCA_026289955.1 Argiope argentata | reverse complement strand
TTTAATTCAAAGTAGGTAAGGTTAAAATCATCATAAGAACTTTTGTACTAATTTAATCTTATGGATGAAATCAAAGTATTGAGAGAAACGAATACACACACACACAAACATTTGCAATAACTTAAAGCAAATATAGCCATTGATATTCAGAAGTTCTCTCAAAATTTTTTTTCATTTCATTCTTAATCAATGTAGGTAAGGTTATAATCATCACAAGAACTTAAATGCAAATCCAAACTATAATAAAACTAAAATATTGAAAGGAGAGGTATTGGATATTTTTTCCTGAACAGAATTTTCCATACGTATATTCGTTTTTTCTGTATGGTGAGCGAAATATTCACTACCTCAAAATTAACCAGATGTTCTCTCAGAATTTTATTTCATTTCATTCTTAATCAATGTAGGTAAGGTTATAATCATCACAAGAACTTATATGCAAATTCAAACTATAATAAAACTAAAATATTGAAAGGAGAGGTATTGGATATTTTTTCATGAACAGAATTATCCACACGTATATTCTTTTTTTCCATATGGTGAGTGAAATATTCACTACCTCAAAATTAACCAGATGTTCTCTCAGAATTTTATTTCATTTCATTCTTAATCAATGTAGGTAAGGTTATAATCATCACAAGAACTTATGTATAAATCCAATTTATAATAAAACCTAAGTATAAACTTAAGAGGTATGTGACTTTTTTTATTAAAAGTATTTTCTACATATATATTCTTTTTTCCATAAAATAAGTTAATGATTTACCATCTCAGACTTAGCTTTGATAAAATTCTTTCAGAATTACCTTAATTTCTAGATACTCAGATAGATTTGTAGATAGAATAATCTCTAAACGAACTTTCGAAAAATTTGTTCAAGAAGAATGAAACATGAAAATACTATGGGAAAATAACAGGATGTTGCGTACGAAATTCTTCATAATAAAACAAAATAGTTTTCTTTTCTTTTTTTTTTTTTCAAATATAAACAAGATGTCAGGAATAAACTACTCAAAACTCTTTTTTGCTTCATATACAAAAGTTCTCTCAGAATATCCTTTTATTTCATTTCTAATCAAAGTAGGTAAGGTTAAAATCATCACAAGAACTTTTGTATAAGTGGCTCAAAAGTACTGTAAGTAAATTAAAAAAGATTAAAATGAAATCTGCTATGCATATTTCAATGTATCATGTCAGAATATCATTTCTTAAACGGCCAAGCACCACGTGCTCGTGCAAGTTAAATTATATTTGTATTCATTTTAATGGTTTTATTGAATGAGTCTCTTTAGTACTGCAAGCGATCCAAAATAAAACTTAGTCTCGCATTTATTGTTTTTAAAAAAATATCCCATATCCTATTTATTTTATTTCGTATAATCACGTGCTTAAAATGACATTTTTCTAGATTTTGTTTGCTGTAATCATTACCTTATTTTTTTAAATCAGAGCTTTTGTAAATGCGATGGCAACGTATTATTAAAACCTGATTTTTTGAGATGCTCATGCATATCATAACATTTCAATTTTTCGACTACGGTTTTTTTTGTTGACGCCACAAAACCTCATCCCTAAAACAATATGTTCTGGCATGATAATAATGTATGAAGAAATATTTGAGAACTAGTTTTGTATATATAAATTCCTTGAGATAGGTATATGGAAATTCTATATACTACTTCTTTCTTATTTGTACTAAATAAAATGAATGGAATAAACTTAGTTGGACACCATTTATTCAGTAATAAAATTTCTCACGCAATTTAATTTTTATTAAACATAATGTAAACTTATAGTAATCACAGTAACTTTAGCACGTATTTACATCATTTAAAATTAAAAATTAAAGAACATTCGCATATAAAAAAGAGCATAGGAAGGCTATTCAAAGCACAGTTGTTCCATTTAGAAAATACCCTCAGAATCTTATTTGTATTGAAAATTCACTATATCTAATAAAACAAAGAATCAGGCAATTAATTGAAAAAAACTTATCGTGGAAAGCAATTAATAACAAAAAGCTTCAATTACAACAGAACTCCTTTAATTGTAAATAATTTTTTTTTTCACAACTCAAACCAGGATTTTTTTAAAGTAATAATTTGAGATTTCAAATGGAAATAAATTCCTTATGAATTTTTTTCACAAATTTCAATAATATATTTAAAACCAAGATTATTTAAGCTGTGTTGGATTACGAGTGTTAAAGAATTTAAAAGTAAAATATACAATATAAATATATTTATGTAACTTTGCAAATGAGTGGGTGAAAAAAAACCCCCACTCAAATTTGGAATTTCAGTAGCTGCCATCAGTGGAATTCCATCAAATTTGGAATTCAATCTATTTTTCTAAGGGAAGCCATGGTTAGTACACGGGGATCAAAGGCGGAAGTTGTCTGTTCGCATAAGAACGTAAGAGTGAAAAAATCTGAAGAATTTTACAAAAAACAAATCCTTAAAGTTTTTTTTTTTCTTTTCTTCCGAGAGTGGAATTGGGAAAGGAAATAATAGGCATCTTTGAAGGGCTTGTAATGGATATTAAGATTTTTATCCCTTTGCTCGAAGAGTGAGAATTGAAGTGTCATCAATATACAAGAGAACGATGTGGAAATAAGAAAGTGGGATTTGAATTTGGAAATAAAAGAAAATTTCAAAATAAAGTAATTTGGGTAATTTAAGATAAAAATTAGAGGAATTATTAGAATATAAATCAAGAAATATCATCACACACACACAAGCTTACAATCAAATTTAGCATGGTTATGATTAAGGTATTTCTGTCTTTAATTAATTAATAAAAGAACTAGCGGTAAGAAGAAATCCATTCATAGACTATGTAATTCTGAATAGACATTCTTGAATGATAGACTAATGAATAGACATTCTTAAACAGAAAAGAATGGTGGGAAGGGGTATTTTCTAATTTTTTTCAAAAAGCTTTAGGCCTTTTATACGAGTGACTTAATTCTATATTTGAACCTTTATGGCAATAGTTACACGTCAATTGCGTTCTCCAGATACAATTCATAATTTTTCCCATTGATATTAGAAATTTTCAAACCAACTAATACTTTTTTATGTAGTGTTTTGAATAAGATACTTCAATTGAATTAGAGATTAAAAGAAGAAAACGAATTCCAAACTGATTTCTCAGAGAAAAAAATAGAGGGTTTGGGATTTTTTTAATGAAATTTCTAAGCAAGATTCTTCGCTTTACAACTTTTACTTTATTTATTAGTGAGTTTAAATTCTTTTTTTTACAGTTAAAAATGAATATCAGCATTATAACAAATATTTCGTGCGCTATAGCTAAAAACTTTCATGCCGAATTTCTTTATTTCTTTCAGAAAAGTCCCATACCTTAGGTCTGACCATTCACATTTACAACAAGGAAAATGAAAGCAAAACGAGAGCGCAACACACTTTTTGTGACCAAAAAAGAATGGAAGACACAAGACAGTGACGATTGTCTCGGAACCAGCCATCAGAGATGCGATTACAAAAGACGTCGTCACGATGTGGCTCTATTTTCATTCGGCACAGATCCATGTCAGGGAAAGGATTACGTCCATCGCGCCTTGAATGAAAGCGGGCCTTCCTATGTTAATTGGGAATCCATTGATGCACGAGCGAGCGATGCGTACTGGAGGAACTACAGTCTTGCTCCGTCGACGAAAACGGGCAGAGGGAAGAGGTGATGAAACTCCTACTCCCGCGATGCGAAAAAGAGATTTCGTCGGCCCACGAGAGAGGCAAGAAAACAAACCAATTCGGAATCAGTGGCGCATTCATTTACTCTCCATTCAATGGTAAACAATCCCAGGCAGAGATTCCATACAGAAAGATTTCTTAACCAGAACAAGTACACATGTTAACAGTTCTTCTTTTCGGTTCACACAAAGAACTCCTTTTCGCCGACGAATTAAGTTCAACATTCAAAAGTAAATACGACACACACACACATATAAAAAAGTCGGAAGGCTTAAAATAATTTTAAAAATTCAACTTTTCAAAATGTTAAAAGTTTAAAACATTTCGAAGCGGTAAAAGTAGGTATTTCATACAGGTAGTTATCCACAATAAAAAAATATATGCTACAATTTATAGAAGTTTAATAAATATAGCCATTTTGATCTTATAAAAATCATCCAAGAATATATATTTTATAGTGGAAATGTCTTTTAAATGTGTCGGAAAAGTTTAATTTCACTTATTAATGAATGTCTTGAGCACAATTAACGAAGCAAGATGCTACACACCACTAGAAGAACCTTAATAAAGCGAGGGACAATTAATAATTTTAAGAAACAGAATAAGAAATTTAATACGCATAGGTAAAAGATTTGCAGTTAATAAATCTAAGTTAAAACGATGAAGCAATTTTATTTTGATTGAAAGTGAAGTTGTTTATAGTAATATTTGAGCATATACAATGACCAAATAAATTTTCTGACAAATTTATGGCTTGTTTTATGAACAACCTTACTTTTGAATTGCCATTAACAAGAAACAAAAAGTGATAAAAAAGATTAAAAAAAAGATAAAACAGGCAATATCAAATTTAAGATTATTCATTGAAACAAGAATTTACAGCAATATAAATGACTTTAAAACGAAAAAAAAAAATTAAAATTAAACATTCCACTGAAAATAACAAGTATTCAATTCAATATTTATTCAAAACATTTACAGCTCAGAAATAACCCAAGTCAAAAGTGTGTGTGTGTGGGGGGGGTGTGTGAACAATAACCATCTGCTCAATGGAAAGTATTTATGCACTGCTAAAAATTAAATGCACAGTTAAAATAAAACATATTTTTGATAAGAGTTTCCGCATTACAAAAGTGGTTTGCATTAACTAATTAACACTTTTTAACAAATTATTTCTTTTGAAATTAGCCCTATGTCTTTTTAATTAAAAATAATATTAGAGTAAAGCTCAAGAATAAATAAAAAAATGACCCTCACACAGAATAAGCAACAAAAATAAAGTATAATCCTCTATTGGAAAACAAATTTATATACTTTTAACAAATTATATGAGTTCACTTATATGAACACTTGTTTCACAACTCATATAATTAGTTTAATATTAAAGTATTAATCAGATAAACATATGTTAAGATAGCCTAAAACACAAAACTAAATGTTAATCATAATACAGATGGATGTGTGAGTGCATATATATATAATCAATATTAAATACATCTTTCTGTTATTAAAAGTAAAATTTAATAATTTTATTACGAATTAACTAAAAATATTTTATAAATTATTAATAAAGATAATAAAAATTACTATTAATTAGTCTCAAGCATTTTTTTCTGCTTTTTTTGAAGTAGGAAAGCTTTTAATTCAAAAATATGAAAACAAGATACTTAAGTAATTTTAACTAAAAGTTTCAGATTTTTTTAAAGTTTATTTTTATTTATCGATTATTCTGCAATTTTTTTCTCTCGTTAATAAAAACAGCGATTAAAAAAATATAAACAGCACTGCTGAAGTTTTAAAATTCAGAAGTATTTCCCCCACAAGTTGATTGTCTTACTTTGCAACTTGAAGAAGGGGAAAAAAAAAGAAGAAGAAGAAAGATATGCATTTGGATGTCATCTTTACGCCCAAATTTTTTTACGCATAACTTTATGACAAAACAACGTGTTATTATTATTTCTTTTTTTTAGTCTGCGTTTTTGCATTATACATACATGGCAAAAACTTGAGGGTGGGGCTGAATTTCATAAAATAAAGAGCTGTGCTAAATTAAATAATGAAAAGTAAACTAGCTACAGTTCGTTGAATAACAAAATAGATAAATTTGTACAGAAGCGCTTGAGATATTTATTGAGAAAAATATTACAGAGTTATTAAAAACAAAACAAATCGATAACAAAAGCGATAAGATTTCGATTTCGAAAACATTTAAATCCGTGTTTCCGTGGAAATATCTCATCATATTTTCACACATAGCGGTCAGTCTAACAAAGAATTTCATACAAATTTTCAAATAGATTCCCATTTCTGATGACAAAAACCATATGATAAATGTCCTCAATTTAGCTATTTGCGGGTTTGAATTTCCGCGTTCACAAGTACACGAGCAGACAAGCACAATTTACACAAAATCTTGATAGTAATCTACAATTATCATGTAAAGAAAACAAATTAAATTCAAATGTTACAATGCAATTTCGAATTATCGTATTCACAGACTTTCCATTCAATTTTCATCTTCTGAGCTAAGATTAGTCTAAAACACCCAGATTAATCAAAATAACAAAACTCAATTTTAAAACGATTAAAATGTTTTCTCTTCATACATTTCGCACAAAAGGAAGCAATAAAAAAAATTCCCTTCGGCAAGCTGGAAGGCAAAGGTGGATTCATTTTCGTCTAAACTAGGGTTTCAAAATCACTTTCCACCCCTTCACTTCCAAGATATTGTAGTTTTCGAAAAAAATTAAGTACAAAAGTTGTTTGTATCATTAAGGTGCTAATTTGATTTATTTTTCTATCTTTAATATTAAGGAAGTTATAGCCCTTCACCATTTCCACCTTCTTTGAGATAGATGGTCCATTTACGAATTTATTCGAGATGTTTACATTTCATTCAATTATGCCGCACGCGCGCGCGCGCACACACACACAGTGAAAAAAAAAATCAAAAAATTCACATAACCACAAATCACATAATCAGTGAAAAAAAATCAAAATTTTTTCGCCAAGTTTTGTCATGAGAACAATTGCAATAGGTATTCTATCGATGTCGCTGCTGCAGCTTATCTCCCTTGCACTGAATCCAAGTAAGAGATCGGGAAAAGAGGGACGAAGTAGCTTCTGAAGGTAAAGGCCCCTAAGGAACAGGACAGAAGTCGGACTGAAGCTCATAAGAAGGTGACACTCATAACTCGCTTGCATAACCCCTTTTTACAGGAGGATACTTTCAAACACCTCACAGATATAATACAGGATAGAGTACAACCATGTCCGAACCAAAACTCGAACCCGGACATCTAGATAACGGGGAAGACTCGATATCCCTAGGTCAGAACTGGCATAGGTATTCTCCCTATAGGAATGTACCTAAAAATACTAGGGTTAATGTATCAAACTAAAAAGGAAGAAAGTTCAATTAAGTTAAAAACAAATTCTGGAATATACTGCTGAAGACATCATGTGTTCCAACCGAAGATAACGTTCGCTTAGATAGATGCAGGGACTGATGAGGCGGGGACGATGGATTTAATAAAAGAAGCTCCTGCCGAATTCCTCAATAATATTAAGTCGGGTTAGCTCAGAAATCAATCTATTAAATTCAAATTTTGGTTTAAAACATGTCATGAAAATTTAAACAAAAAGTTATATTTCTTTTTTTGGATTATAATTAAATATTCTTTCTCTATGTTTTTTTACTGTTGCTCCTATACTAAGGATCATAAATGATTTTTTCTTCTTCTTAAGAGTAATCGTGAATACGAAGTCTTATATAAACCCTTTGCACTCCGATGGTTCCTCTGACTCACCATTCAAGATTGTGCATCATTTTGACCTTTTTTTTTTCAAATTTAATTGTTAAAAACTCTTACATAATGGTTAAGAGATGTAGATTCATTTTTCAAAGAAATTCGACTTAAAAGAATTATGTATATTTATTTTTCTTAGCAATAAACAAATTTTTGTATTAGGTGAATAATTTAGCATCTAATTATTTTTCGGATCGCAAGGGGTTAAATTAAAACCGCTGCCGTAAAATACTGTTAATTAAAAGGAAATAAGATAGAAATTAGAAAATATGGAAAATGTTTTCAAAACGAGAATAATTGGAAATAAGTTTTGCTAAAATATAATGGATTCTAGACTGAATTGTCTGCACGAAAAAATTTTAGTCGATCTCCACTTTAATACGTAAGGTTTATTTGATTTATCATTTCTTCCATGATCTATTATAAAAACAAAGAATATCCTTAGAAATACCATGAAAAATACTGTGCAAGACACACTTAAAATGATTTCGTTCGATCCACAACTGTACTCCTGTAATGTAGCAGCAGTATTCGGTCATTACACCATAACGAAATAAAGACAAGAAACAAAAAGTCGAATTTCTATTGAAAATAATTCGATTTCAACGTCAGAAAAGGATCAAAACAACAACATTTCTCGAATATCAACCCACATCATTCTCGAAATACTACTGTTCATTAAGAAGCATCGTTGAGAAACACTTCCACCCACACTCGGGCATTCTTATTTTTTTTTTTTTTTTCTTCTTTTCTTTTCCAGCGGGGTAAAAGCTGCATTTCCCCCCAGGGTCTTTTATTCGGGCCCACGCGAGGCTCGCTCTCTATTTCAACGGGGGAAATTAATCGCTCGGGTAATTCCTTCCTGCTTGCCTTTCAAAAGTACCCGCCCCCTCTCTCCCTCCATCTTCCATTTCTAAATAATCTCATTTCATTAATGACAGGGGTCTTTTCCCTTCCCATGTTACGTCGTTCCCCCCAATAAAGGGAATCAAATAGAAAACTTTTAATGAGATGGGATGCTAAGAGACAGGGAGAGCAGCTCGAGTATGTTTAAAATTAGAATAATTGGACGGGAGGTTGCCTAAGATACAATGGACAAGGGAACGCATTATTTGAAAACACAGACCAAAAAATAGCCTGGAATTGATTCTATAAAGTAATTATTTCAGCTATGTCAATAAAACTTAAAATTACAAATGTTTACATATCTTTGAATCTAAAAATACACTGAAAAGAGTATTGGGTATTATAAATTTACTTTAGACTTTCAAAAGAAGTCACGAATTCGCATTTGTAGGTTTATCAATACGTACCATAACAGCTCTGACGAGTTGATGTCGGGCCTTCGAATCTGCGACAGACGAGTACATTTGCTCGGGGGGGGGGGGGGGGAATATAAGAGGACGGGAAGTAAGAGAATGATAGAATTATAACAAAAACGATTTTGTCGAACCGAGTGCACTCCCTCCTTTTGCATGCTATTGATTATCTTCAATTTCAAGAAATGGAGCAAAGAAATCTAACAAACTTTGATTCATGTTTCTCCTTTAATTTACCAAAACTGACTCGTCTGATAGATACCATACCATTTTTACATCAAACCCAACAATTCGTCAGAGTTGAGTTGTAACAACATTTTCAAGTTCTGCTTGTTTCAGCTTTAAAAAAAATCATTTCAGAACATATTTGTTTTAGAAATGAGGTTTTGTGGCGTCAACAAAAACCGCAGGCGAAAAATTGAAATTTTATTATCTGCACGAGCATCTCAAAAAATCAGCTTTTAATAAAGTTGAAGCCATCCTATTTACAAAAGCTCTAATTAAAAATAATAAGTGCATGACTCCACAAATAAAACCGAGAAAAATGTCAATTTGAGCACGTGATTATATTAAATGAAATATATAGAAAATGTGATATTTCTTTTAAACAATAAATTCGAGACATAGTTTTTTTGGATTGTTTACAATACTAAAGTGACTCATTCAACGAAACAATTAAAATAAATAAAAATATAATTTAATTTGCACAAGAACGGGGTGCTTGGCCGTTCAAGAAATGATGTTCTGACATGATACATCGAAGTATGCATAGCAGATTTCAATTCAATCTTTTTATATACAACTTTTTTCTTAAAGAAAATATCAATTACAAAATATTTTCATGTAAAACCACCATGTAAAAAAATGAAATTTTTTATCTTTTTAATATAGAAATTATTAAACTGAAAATATATTTTGTGGACATTTAATCAACTTCATTGGAAAAAAATAAAATTTAAACTTATAGATTTTTTTAACTCTTAAAGATCAAAAGCCTTTTTATCTTTCCCAAAAAAATTTAAAGATTGCCAAGGATGATATTTTAAAGCACAGGAAAATTTTATCCAATTGTTTAAATACAATAGACACATTTTTAAAAATTACTTTAATTTAATGATGCTTACTCAATAAATGATTTACAGAAATATTTACATAAAAATTTTGTAATAACTTGCTTAATTAACACAACTTGTTTTGTTTTAGTTAATAATCCCACACACACACACATATATGAAATAAAATGTTTTTTTTTTCTTTTTTAAAATAATATTAGAGCAAACAGCATACATTTTTTTTGAAATCAATTAAGCCTGTAAATATAGTAGATAACTCTATCTATATTTATCAATATATACAAATTTAGCAATTAAAAAAGCAAAAGAATCTCCCCCCCCCCAAATGATTCAAATTTCTTTACAACAAATAAGTTTTTTTAAAAAAAATTTCGAAAGTAATTGTTGTCAGATTTAACTTTCAAATAAATTCTTTATTATTATTTTTTACACGGGATTTTTTTAATACAGCCCTCTTTTAAAACTTAAGATAATAATTTTTGATATCAGATGTCGATAGTAAGGAATAAATTTTACCACTCAAAGATTGCTCTATTTCAGTTGATTCCTTTGTTATTGAAACTAGTTCAATGTATAATTTTAGCATACGATAGGCAATAAATCAGGGGAATAGACTAATACATCATCTATATAAATATTTTCTTTCTTTTTTTTTTCTCTCAAGTTAAAAAATGGAATGAATTATTGTATGAAATAATTTTTTTAATATACAACAATTAACCCTTTGCACTTCGATGGTACCTCAGACTCAACACTGAAGATTGTGCATCATTTTGACGTTTCATTTGTTTATTTTTAAAATTTAATTGTTAAAAACGCCTGCATAGTGGTTAAGAGATGTAGATTGATTTTTCAAAGAAATTCGACTTAAAAGAATTATGCATATTTATTTTTCACAGCAATAAACAAATCTTTGTATTAAATGAATAATTTTGCATCTAATTATGTTTCGGATCGCAAAGGGTTCATAAGTCACACTTTTTTAAAAAATTCAAATCATATCCTAGTTTATATTTCTTTAATTTCTTAAATGCCTATATTGCCAGCGTCATCTATGAAAAATTTAATGCAAAATATCGAGAGTTAATGAATAAGCTCTATGCAAAAATTAAAGAGTAAAACTCGCATCATTTTAAAAACAGAGCTAAGATAAGTGTTTACAAGAGCGAATCACGAGTTGAAAACATCATAATATGAAAAAATCTATTACGAAAGACATGAGTTTGCTGTTAAACATAAGCGCGAGTATATGGCAATAAGTCCATTATTAGTCATGCCCAATAATAATAAAAAAATCGTTCGAAAAACTTTTCATGAATATGCACAAAAGAGGCGGGAGATGCATATTAAAAGTCAACAAATATATACCGATTCATTCAAGCGACATAAATCCGCCCTTTCCATGATGAAAAGAAAAAGAAAGAACTGAAAAAAAGAATGTATCACCAACATCTAAAATTAGTTCTTAAACCGAGTTCTTTGTGTACAAACAGGTGGTACAAGATACACAAATAAACCCGGCGAAGCTTGAAATTTGCATTTCTACCCGGTATTTTTTTAAAAAATCGTTTTCAGAAAGGGGATGTAGTACAATAATGATGATAAACAGAGACATTGAAGCAGAAATAAAAGTGGGGGAGGGGCAAAAAAAATTGTACTGGGAGGGACTGAAAGCACAAAAGCGGAAGAGTGGGTCCTGTTTTTCAAACACATACGATCACTGCATCTCTATGGCAACAGGTAACGTGTGGGTGTTTCTTGAAAAGTGGGATTTGTTTTCGAAATTTACCCCGTAAGGAAAGTTCTCGGTATTGCTAACAAAGGAGACGGTTATTGTTTCGAGAAAAATGGAAGCCCTATTAGTTTACACACATTAATAGATTTATAGTTGAGGTTTCTTTGACTATAAAAAAAGCAAACAACCCAGACTTTTTAAAAAATGTTTACTTTGATTTTAAAAAATAGTATATAAAAGTGGACTACAAAAAATAATAAATTCAATACATTGAAAGTCTTTATTTTATATAAAAAAGCATATAAACCAGAAGAATTGCGAAAGCAGGGAGTTAAATAAGTAAAATATTTCATGTAGGAATTTAAAAAATTGGGATACGAAAAGAATTGCCATGCAATATTTTACTTTCTCGTATATGAAGTAGAAAATATTGTAATTATCAAGATATTCGACACGATTTTAATGACTCCGATTTTTCAATCTCCCCGAGACTGAAATAATAATAATAACAATAATAAAATTGAAATTATCCCATGGTAAAGCAGGTAATTAAACTGATGAAATTCGATGTGGTCTTTACACCAAAATTGCAGGTAAGTGCTAAATTTTGTATGAAATTCGTTCAGGATTATCTGTTTGTCAGTAAATCCGCGTGAAAGTAAATACCATAACTCAAAAAAGCGAAGAACAAAATGGATGCTTTTGGAAAATGATTTTTATCGTCAGAATTTCAATATATATATCAAAATTTGGAAAAAATCTGTCATATAATAGACTATCTATAGATATCTATAACTATGCAAATTTGAGTACAATAATTTATCTAGTATGTGGTATTATTGAAGATAAGAATGAAATAGATTCGAAGTGAATTTTAGATTCAGTTGGCCGAAAGAAGGATTACAAAATGAATATAAGATCCCCCCTTTTTTTTTTCATTATAGTCATTCATAACAGCACTACAGAATAAATTGAATAAAGAGCAAAATAATTTTTTTCTGATTTATTTGAAAACAACGTAACCTATTAATACCTATGATGTAACGAATAAAATACGACAAATTTTAGGTATGATGTTACAAACAACATGCAATAAGTTCATGTTAAGTTTATTCAGGGATAAACATTAATTTCAATCCATATGATATCCATAGCTTGAAGAGTTTTAAAGTGATTAAAATAACAGAATAAAAATATAAAAGGAACGAAATGGAATCAAATACATTCGACTAATTAGGGGGGAAGGACCTAATCATTTTTAGCATTGAGGAGGGTGATATCTTTCAAAGCAAACTGCTATAGCAGCATCGTTCTCTTCGATTCTTTTTCTAATAGTACAAAAAGTAGGGAGGGGAAGGCAATCCCATAACTAAAAAAGCACGACTCAAAAGCTCTTCAAACTACCTTCCCCAACTTAGGCCTACCTAAAAAAAGGATTAAGGTTTCAATCACTAGCATTCAGTGAGTTATCCTAAGGACTCTAAATAAAGAGCGATGCTTAAACAACGGATGAACCAATCACGAACGGATTTCTCAAGGCTTATGCAAGTGTTAAATGCAAACCGCAAGTATAATCCTACGTACCTTCAGAGATGCTACGAGAGCAAGATGTATCATCGAATGAGCATGAGTTCCGCCTCTGTTCTTCAAATTGTAACGCCTATTATGTTTCATCGTAATAAATATATTACGTGCTTTCACGTCATTCACGCAATTCCTTTTTTCTGCAAGAATCTTTATTCTTAGCAGTTAGCAGAGTTAAGAATTGAAATCAAGCTAGAGCGAAACAAATCGCATATTCAAACAATATCATTTAAACTTTTTACTCAAACCTATTACACTGACAACGAAAATATTTACAATAAATAATTATTCCATTAAATACCCTCTGCATCTTTAAAATTTAGGAACTATTTCGGTGTCAAAGTCAATTGCCAATTCTTTATTTTGTAGCTGACTGCAATCGTCGTTGAGATCACACTCAAAAACTTTCCACCGTACACTAAGAAAACAAAGCATAAATGAAATATGATTTTTTTAAAAAAAATAAATAATTTTATATGTTTGCTTGAAACATTTTCATTTATTCCAAATGGCTTTTGGTTATTGATATTTTAGAGACGAGCAAAAAGTCATGCCATCAAGGGTTTCATGATACCAAAATTATATTACTTGAAATCGCTTGATTTTGAAACCATACTTCAAGAACCTTTGCTTTATCAGGGGTTCTCAAAAGTGAGTCGCAACCCCCATAAGTTTAAAGAAAATTAATTTATTGTTGTAGTTTTCATTAAAAAAAAGAGAACACATAAAACTTGTAATACACATACAAGTTGGTTTTTGTGTTCTATTAATTAGTGGGATACATGAGCTTGTTTGGATTTAACCAATTTTTAATGTTTGGAATGAGCTTTGTCACATCCAAAACAATGTCATTTTCCAGTGTCAAACGATTTTTTGCTTTTGTTTTTAAATTTATAATTATGGAGAATCCTTGTTCACAGATGTAATATGTAGAAAATATCATCAAAGTTTTTAATGCTGTTGCGGACAGTTCTGGGTATTCCTGTTTAATACGTATCCAAAATTTTGTCGATATAAGCTTTGTTAAGTTACTTTAGCTGACTGTTCACTTGAAATCTCTATCAGTTGATCATGATAAAAGGAACTTTGCTCAGCTTTTGTTACGGCTCGCTCACTGAACGGATTGACTATCCACACAACCCCACTCATATTCTTAACGGGAATGTAATCTGTAAACTGTTCAATTAAAGTTTCGAGATGGGATGATACTAGTAAGGAGAAAGATGAAGTGTCAAGGGATGTGGCGCCAATACTCGACACATACTCTACGAACTCTTGAATACGTGTAAAAAATTTTAAATCTCTGTCTAAACTTCAGATAGAGCTGAAACTTTGGGGGGGGTCACCAAAATACTTAGTCTAAAAAGGGGGTCACAATGTCTAAAAATTTGAGAACCCCTGCTTTAGAAAAACTATCAGCATGGTATAAAGGATTTTCCACTTTTCACAGGAGTGATGTGCAATTGTTACAAGCGCCTACATTTCAATACCCGGACCATGCATTAAAATTAGACTTCGTCCAGCGAGATCGTAAGATTTGTAGTAGTCTCCTATAATGATGGCGCTATAACAATTATTGATAAGAATAATATCGCGCTGAGGATCTCTCCAATTTCACGAATGATTGTCCATTTCGTGTTTGTGTAAAACAGCTCAAGGTCTCGGATTTCCGTTGGGCAGAAACTCAGGCCCTTCCACACTTTACTCCCACACCTAATTTTCTGTGTGAACCACATTCAAAAGCATGGTGTAAACGAACTTTTCCCTCATCATCGGTCGCAATACCCTCTCTTATCTATTCGACCCACGCAAACGTCAACTGTTCAAACGAACACACAAAAAGAAATAATACAGAAACGGAAAAAAAAATTGGTGGCATTTTTGAAGAAGGAGAGGGGAAGGGGGGCACAATAGAAACAATGGTCATTCCCGGAGATCAGTGACCGGAAATCAAGCGAATCGGCAGGAAGGAAACGGGCATTTTTGCCCATTTATAGCCGCTGTCGACTTCCCGCCATTGACTCGGTGATCCAGATTCGACAATTCTATTCTCTCTATCGCCGATCCGATCCATCCGAGGGAAGCATTGTGTGCTGCTCTTCTCGAAAACAAAAGGGGGTTTTCATTAGGAAACGGATGCACTGCAGGAATTTCGCTTTCTTACTTGCTCAATGGCAGGAAAGAGGAGGTCCTTGATTTTTAATTCATCCCGAAAAGAATAAGACAATGTTGGAGGAGGATCACGCTAGCACGCGCCGAGCCTTCCAAACAAGAATTTAAAACGGGTCGCGTTGATTGTCAATGAGAGTGTTACACTATTTAGAAAAAAAGGACTCTAACATAATTAAAATGAGTTCGTTTTTAAGATCCTAGATTGCTGTTGTACATTGTATAAAAATATAGGCTTTTAATACTTGCCCCAATCAATATCTGAGATCTCAAATTATGTTAAGTGGTCAGATTTTCTGAATTTCGATCCGACTCGCCAAACTAAAAGAAAATGCAGGGATAGCAAGGGATTAAACTGAAGTAATATTCCGAAGTATAATGGTCATCAGAAAATGTGATCAAACTTAATTATAATTCAGACAAAGTGCTAATCTCAAACTTAAATTCTCACTTTTTTAAATTAAAAAAATATTATTATAATTTTAGAATAAAATAATTAATATTTTTAGGATAGAATCCCCCCCCCGTCTACAAATCGAACAACTGGTTGCGCAATTTGCTTATTTTCAAGAAATCAACGAGAAATCAAATATTTTTCGGGTGCTCTTCTGAGTACAGGAAAATAAAATTCAAGGAGTTTTCTAAGACAGTGGGAACTTTGTAAAATTTATTGCTTTGCATCATTTCTTAAATTCTTTTTTCGTTGATGAATACTTTAATACCATTGTTCAAAAAACGTGCGAAATATCTCTCCTTTCTTTAAAAAGGTAAAGGAAGAACTTTCGTTTGATTCGCTGCATAAAAATATAAATTTCCTGCAAGTATAGCGAAAATTAAAAAGAAACATGGCAAAGAATTGAAGATCACGGAAAAACTGCAAGCGATAATGTTTTCTATTTCGATTTCAAAGAGTAGATATACACAGCGTTTAATGTTTCGTATGTAAAGAATATAATCGAGAATGGATTTTTAACATCTTTCCGACTTATAAAGTTACAATTTTATTATACACCTATTATTTTGGTCACATGATAGTATGTGAAAATTCATCTATCTGAATTATTGCATTTTTTTAAGTATCACGCAAACAAGCATGCGAATCTTATTAAAATTTGGACATGCTGTAAACGGAATTGGAACAAAATTTACTACACATCCGCATTTCTAAAGATAAAATTACATATTTCATTTATCTAGATTGTTCTTTCTTGTTAATATACATAAGGACATATAAAGAACCTGTAGATTTATTACATCTAACATTTAATCGAAACTAACGGAAAATTGCACATCCAATTTCGGCCTTCGTTGCATTATCAAGTTCACAGACAGACATAATTCCCGAAATATGTTTTTTCAGACACAAGGTGGTATAAAACTTTAAAAATCCTCAAAGCCTCCAACTTGAATTTGATGCAATAGTTTCTCTTTGTAAACTTCGTATACAAGGAAGAAAGAAAGTAAAAAAAAATTAGGCTCAACCACATCAAGTTTCAGAATATATATATATATATATATATATATATATATATATATTCCAAAGAGGTTTTACAATTTTGAATTCAATTGTAGACATTTCTCATCAAATCTGTCATATTTGTGCTAGATGAAAGAAAATGCTGATGATGAAAAAATAGATGCTATACTTCACAATTCGCCATTGTTTTCGAATTTTCCCGTTCTCATGTTTTGACAGTGAGATTCATAATTTTTTTGAGTTATAGACATTTCTTTTGTGTATTCCATGCTTTGTCTCGGATATTCTTTAACTTCATAGCAAGTAAAAGAAAAAAAATCTAATACCGCTGTATCAGTGAAATTCCTGATATGATAATGTCAAAAAACTTTTCTAAAATTATACTTCAAAAAAATAAAATGTAAGCAACTTTCAGAATAAAATTGAAATAGAAAATCTCTATTTTCCCTTTTAAAGCGAGAAGAGGTATGAAAATGAGACTCATGTTTAAATAATTAGATGGAAAGATTCGGGATTCGAACACAGAAACTGAAGGGAAAGTGCTGAGAAATCTAAAGTTATGTCCCGAAAGAGATAAACTGTATTATTCATCTTGGATCAAATGTCTTAATGTCTATTTGAAGTGTAAAAACTAAAAAATGAACTATTGATTCAAGTGTAGTCAACTGGTTTATGTTTATGAAATTCCTCAATTCACAAAAGAAATTCGAGTCTATTAATAACATTCCTCGTATAAATTTAAAACGGGATATATATATATATATATATATATATATATATAT
Organism: Argiope argentata; assembly: GCA_026289955.1. NCBI lineage: Eukaryota > Metazoa > Arthropoda > Arachnida > Araneae > Araneidae > Argiope > Argiope argentata. The sequence continues at coordinate 371,647 of JAOUZG010004552.1, read as the reverse complement.
ATATATATATATA
>JAOUZG010004552.1:315593-371624 GCA_026289955.1 Argiope argentata | reverse complement strand
ATATATATATATATATATATATATATATATATATATATATATATATAAACGCTACGAGTTCTTCTGTAGTAACACAATTAAACAAAATTTACAAATATGAACTATTTCTCATTTATTTCAAAAAAGAAAAAAACTTCTTGAGAATTAAACATTAAGAATTAATCACTAGTCAGCATGAAGAAATGATAGAGACCGCTCCTAGATTTCCTCGAATATTTCGACATAAGGATGTCTCCTATGACGTGTGGTCAAAATGATTCCAGATGTGAATTGTTTATCCAACGCCATTGCTTCATCAATAAAATTCAATTAAAATTATTTAAAATAACTTGCCACCAGCGTTTTTATTTCATAAGGACGATTTTTCGCAAAGGCTTCAGACATACGTCGAATTCTTTTTTCAAAATTAGCTTTGCAATATTCGATGTGTATTGCAATGCAAAGCCGGTGGTGTATAGAAACCATAGGACAGAGGCATCAAAGTAATTTTACATTGGTGGCATCATTTTCATTAAATATTATGTATAATTAAGTTGATTTCTGTGAATGACTTTGAAAATTATAATCAGCATGAAACGGCATTTACTGGTTATCGTGCCTGTGTTAATACATTTAAAATTCATATTCACAATCGAGCAAGTTAGATAGCGAAACAGTTTTTCATCTGATTTCCATTTGTTAATGAATAATCAAGTACAAAGAAATGAAAGTGCAAATATGCATAGAACATTTTCATTAACTAAATATTGCAATGCACATGCATTTTTTTCCCGCACGCAATCCTGTGCGGGTGTGAAATAATGAAGGAAAGAAAATCAAATATATTATTAAGATATGTTTTTTGCGATGACCAATTCCTCCAAATTCCGGCATAGACAATAAATTTTGAAGCAAAATCCACATAATGAATTCATACGCAGAAAAACTATATCCCACAGTAATACTTTCAAAAACAAGCATAGACAAAATTTTAAAAGTGTGTGATAGATCGATTGATATATAGTGTTTAAAAAACCGAGTTTGATTTAGAAATGAAGGCAACAGCTTATGGCTACAAACCGAGCTATTAAACTAGGCGCAATGATATCCCATTTACTTCCTGAAATTACCATTTCATTTATCACTGACTAAACTCAAAAAATTAAAAAGTAAAAATAGTGTTTTGCCCATTGCAAACATTAAAGTAAGTCATTAACTTTTTTTAAATTTCTGTTATAGCCTTCTTACTATAATTTTGTCGTTATTTATTATTACTTCCAATTTAACATCATGTCACATAAATATCATACGACATATCCAATAAAAATTACTACAAGCAAAAATAGTACAAAGCAGCATGGTTGTTTTCTCAATTTTATCGCAATAAACGAACGTCAATTTATTTTGTTACCCAACGGCTACTTGCTTCAAATCAATAACATTCATGACCTACAAGTCTTTACGACACAACTAGCTTGACGCACAGCGAAAACGTATATATATGCAAGAGAAGTTTAATGCGGTTATGCTGGCTTTGTTAAGCCTTCTAGTATACTCCCAAATAAATGTGCTTACCTCCCTCGAATAATAGTGTGAACATTGAGAAAAGTTGTATAAGTTCGAATGCTTGTTTTCTCATTTGAGAATTGTAGGCTTCGTAATATACCAAAGGAAACCTGTACTTGTGTATTCACCACATCGGCTAATATATATTTACGAAAAAACCTATAGAGAGTGATTTCCAGCGATTTCTCTCTTTATTTTAGATTAATTACTGGCATGTACTTATATACAAGCCGTCTTCTGGACATTTAATATGCATACGAAATATGTATTTTAGAACATCTTTTCATCGAAAGATTGGAACTAAAAATTGACTGAGTACAACTGGAATAATAAAAAACGCTAACAAAATGTCAATCATTTAAGTCTGTGATTCTTAGTTATCGCGCCTACCTACCTACCAACACACACACACACACACACACACACACACACACACACACACACACAGGTGGTTTCTTCCCTTCCCCCTTCCAATCGGATTTGGTTCCAATTATCATACGGTTCTACATTTTGGAATCCAAGCATTTAGATCAAATTTTATCTAAATATCTCTTTATATTTTCGCTTGTATTCGAATATAGACTTTCACTTGTACTCGGAAATAGACTTTCTGTGAGTGAATTTTATGTGGTGTAAAATCTATAAGCCGAATTTCATTTATCGACCTCAAAAAAACATTTTTGAGTTATTATGTTCAGATACAGATATAATATAAAAAAGATTAAAATGAAATCTGCTGTGCATATTTAACTGTTTCATGACAGAACATCATTTCTTGAACGGTCGTGCTCGTGCAAGTTAAATTATGTTTTTATTCATTTTTACTTGTTTCGTTGAATGATTCACTTTAGTATTGCAAACGATCCAAAAAGCTTTGTCTCGCATTTAATGTTTAAAAAAAATATCACCTTTCCCATTTATTTCATTTCATATAATCACGTGCTTAAAATGACATTTTTATAGATCTTATTTGCTGTAGGCATAAACTTATTTTTTTATCCAGAGCTTTTGTAAATGCGATGGCAACGCGTTATTAAAAGCTGATTTTTTTGAGATGCTCGTGCAGATAATAATTTTTTTTCTTTTCGTCTACGGATATTTGTTGACGCCACAAACCTCATCCGGAAAACAACACCATGTTCTGACATACTAAAAAAGTTCCAACTAAAATATGCGGAACCAGTTTTCCTCACTAACGGCCAAACATCAAAATTTCGCAAAGGATTTTAGAGCTGTAATATTGGAGGGGGGGGGGATTCATTGGTGGATAGTAACCACTCATTCCGAATTATCGTCATAAATAAATTTTAGTCTGGTGTGATGCCGTATATTTTCATTCCGTTAGAACTCATTCAAAGTTATCAATAAGGCGATGATTTTGGCGGTAAAATTGCCAACCAAGTTTTATCCAGGTTGTTCAATGATATTTTTCATCCATCATACTCACATACACACTAACATATAAACATGATTCCAAAACTAGGATCCCAACCTTCTAGGCTCAGAGAATCACTCTCTTTTCTACAATAACTTCTTCCTCTCCATGCAATTCGTACATTAAGAGGTAAAAATAACATGTAGCGCATACTAAAAATTCGCATTCCGCTACTGTGTTGTCTAGAATGGAAAACAATACATTAGACACTTGTTATACAACCTATCAGCGGACAATACTTTTTAGATTTTTATGTATTCTGTTGAGAATAACAAGAATGAAAAAAAGAAAAGAAAAAAAGTAATTCCTTTTTATATTTTTCGCAAAGCTGATATTTATATACATCAGTTTCAAAAACCGTCAGTATTAAATTCTCTTTCTATAGATTTTGTGCTTGGAATGAATCATTTGACATCAAACTACGAAAAAGAAAATCCTTCCTCTAATCCAATAAATAGCTTGAATGTTAGATTTATATTGTTTTCATGTTCTTTGTAGTATCGTCAGTGTCCGAGATTTCTTTTCACTAGAATACATCTGTTTAGCTTAGACAGCTCTGAAGGTAGATTGTTCCATAATGATGTCAATCCATTTGTTTTAAAAAAAAGAAAGAAGCGTGAGAAAAATATTTGGCTAAAGAAAAACGCCCCCAGACAAATGAAGTAAATAAAGGTTTTGAAATCGCCAAACACATAAAAGCATGAGAAAAACATTGTTAAACATAAAGATTCTTAAAATCAATAGGGATTTTAATATACTATTTACTTTTTTTTTTTTTAAAAAAAAGAGGATTTGCTATCAAGTGAAATTTTAATAATGATTTAATGTAATTCCAGAAATGTAAAGGTAATTTTAAAAAAATGAGTTTGTGGCAATTAAAAGATAGTAAAACTTATTTTTTTAAAAAATTAAGCTTTTAAAATTATGAATTTTAATTACTAATTAAAAGTTATGAAAATAGATTTAAATTTAATATAAATAATACACTAAAGAAATTAATATAATATATAGTAAAGCATTGTCTTTTTTAAAAAACCTATCTAAAAATTTGACATTAAATCATAAAACTACAATATTTAAAAAAATATCCATAGGATAATTTGGGTTTTCGATATCTAATCCCCCCCCTTCAAGCAGTAAGGCACAGAATTTTGCTAAACAAATATTTACATACAAGTTGTTTTAGATATACATGTAAAGGAAATAAATAAATAAAATGAATAGGTAGAAAATTATGAGAATCAGCTGTAAAAAATTCCATTTTTCTTTGTTCTGCTTTTAAAACTTTTTTATTAGTTACAATGTTTTTAATATTGAAAATTATGAAAAGGTTTATTTTTCTCTCTATATTTTTCTTTCCTTTTGTAAAAAAAACATTTTATACAATGGATGGAGTAAACCAACAAAAGAGAAGAAATCAGAAATATGTTTTATTTATAACAAAAAATAATAAAGTTAAAAAAACATGGATTATATCAATACATTTAAAAAAAATTAAAATGAAATATGCTCTGCATATTTCAGTGTATCATGTCAGAACATAATTTTTGAATGGCCTAGCACCACGTACTTGAGAAAATTAAATGATATTTTTATTTATTTTAATTGTTTCATTGAAGGAGTTACTTTAGTATTGAAAACGATCCAAAAAACTTAGTCTCATATTTATTGTTTAAAAAATTATCACATTTCCTATTTATTTCATTTTGTATAATCATGTGCTCAAAATGACATTCTTCTATTTTTTGTTTGCTGTAGTCATTAACTTATTTTTTAAAATCAGAGCTTTTGTAAATGGTATATCAATGTGTTATTAAAAGCTGATTTTTTGAAATTCTCGTGCAGATATTAAAATTTCCATTTTTTGCCTATGGTTTTTTTTCATTTTTCACCTACGGATTTTTGTTGATGGCACAAACCTCATTTCCAAAATAACATCATGTTCTGCCATCATAATAATGAATAAAATGGAAAATTCAATAGATGTTGTATTTGGACAGGTTTATTTCAGATAGCTACAAAAATATTAAATTATTCCTGTTGAAAGTTTCTTTTCAAATTTTCACCATTTTTTTTATACTTATTTATTAATATTACAATAGTTTTATTCGAATTTTTTAAAAGTGCAATTTGATAATCTCTTAAGTAATTAAGATATTATAAAGTAATGGCCATCCCACAGGCTATTTGCTCACTATATGACACTTTTATTGATTAGAACTCAAAATTTAAGTTCCATTAAAAAGGTTTATATTATATATATATATATATATATATATATATTATATACACACACACACATGGATATTACAAGGGTATTTCAAACTATTAAAAATAAATTCAGCTCTAATGTTAAACTTTATTAATCAACTAATTCTTGATTTTTAAAAAATGCTTAAATATACCTGAATAAATTCCAAATTTAGATAAAAATCAGAATTCCAGATTTTTTTTTTTTTTTTTTTTTTTTTTTAAGGAACACACTATTTCAACATTAACAAACAGGTCAAAATTATTGAAGCTTGGAGTGATATACATTTCATCAAAAAATTATAACTTGTTTTGAAACATATTTTTTATTTCTGAAATTCCTTCTAATTTTAATTTAATAGCTTAAATTTAATAAATTCAATAAAAAGAAAAATTGCAATCACTTAAAATAAATATTTTAAAAATTTAACCAAAAAAGTAGCCAATTAAAAAAAAACATGTTCAAGAACACGAGCAAACTAAATATTTCTTTCCAGATAATCACTGATGAGCTGGTGCATCATTTATGATGCATGTTATCTACTTTTAACATTTTAAATGACAAAACTGGAAAAAAGTCATAAATATATAACTGTATAATGGATAGAAATATGAATGACATGAATTAAAAATTTCATTTTAGGTAACAGCAAAATCAGCATTTTAATAGAAGTAAAAGTTTACTTATTTATTAAGTAATAAAATTGTAAACCACTGAATCTGCGCAATACAAATGGAAAAATAACAGAATATGATATAGAGTTGGAGAGTTCTCTTTCTCTTTTTTAAAAATTAAAATATAGTTTCTAATGTCTTGAAATGAAGTATAAAAATTTTTTGATCAAATTTATAGTATGCATTCTTAAAGAAATATAGTATTAGGAAATAGTAATTTGCTAATGGTACATATAATTTAATTCTTTTTAAGATGATAGAGCATTGTATATACCTTCCATAAGACATTCTAAATTATTTAGCAACTGCCTACTAAAATGAATTTTATTAATACATGCAATTTTTTATTTGATTTCTTATATTTTACAATGCAATATTGCTTTTATCAAAACAATTGGTTTCATAAATACAGTCAGTATAATTTTGTATAAAATGAAACATTTCCATTTTACTCTATTAATTGAATCAAATTGTTTGTTTACTATTATGTATTATTTAGCAATTACTGCCTGATACAAATAAGATTACATGCTTCTATCTTTTGAAAGGAAATTTACCTATGGGATATTTTTAACTGATTTCTTTCTCCTTCAGTTTGGATTCCACTACAAATAAATGTAAAAAGAAATTCTCTATGATTCCTTTAAATCTATTTTATTGAGACAAAATATATTCTCTACTAAAGTGTACTTCCCTATCATAGAGACATCAACTGTCTGATCAAATAACACCCACAATGAAATAGGCAGGTGCAAGCTACAGCACCATGCACAAATATTGCTGTTCTAACACAACGGGAAACAAGCTAGATGATATCTAAGAATATAAAATGCCTTTGAAAGAAGCAAGAAATCAGGCAAACAAGGATTGGCGGATAATCAATTAATTCTTGATACTTACGACATTAAAGCAAATTAACAGGATGAGCTAAAATCAAACTTTTAGAAGAAAGAGAAATCTTTGAACACTACAAAACAAAATACATGCATTTTTGATTTTATTCCTCCTAAAAATGTATTTTTCAAAAGAATACAACTTTAGTTTAGTGAATTTTTATATGTAATTTTAAAAGATTTTTAAGAAGTAAAATTTTCATTCCAAACATAAATATTCAAATTTGGTATCTAATCATGTTAACAGCGTATCCTTTTAGTCAGCTTACTATTTTAAATTATGCCAATTTATAAAAGAATGCCTACTAAGGCATTTAATTTTAAATCTATAGAATAGATTTAATATTTTAAAATTATATACAGTAAAATAAAAAATTAGCATATAATTTAATCGAAGGGAATGGTAAAAATCAATTTTGAATCTTCTAAGAATATTTATTCTTGGAAAGTAAGCACAAATATTTATATTATTTATGCAAAATTTTAATACCTCCCACTTTTTTCAAACATACAACTACTATTATTATTACTTCTAAACTAATATCTTTTATAGGATCAAAATTTGTTTTTTATTACTGATCACAGTTGCTAGTATAATGAATTGATTTATTATGCCAGCTATATATATAAAAATAGGAACAGAACCATGAAAAATTAATTCATTTTTAAAAACAGAGAAACAAGAACTCAAAGCAATTTTATTTACAATATTTTCAAAAAAATCAGTAAACTGAATTTTATCAGCATACAAATTAAACAATAACAAAAATCAATAGATAAAAACAGAAATACATGCCCAGACATAAAAAGGAAAACAAACTTTACGTCAATGTATGGATTGTATTAATGAGATTCCCTATGCATGTCATCTCAATTATAAAATTAAGAAAATTAAAAACGGGAACAGAAATAAAAAGGCAAAAATTATTTTTAAAAAAATATTTCATAATCTTTGGTTTAAGTAATGCACAAAAGAGAGAATATCTATTGGTTTATTAAATATTCAGCAAACTAGGTTATGCAAGAAAACTTAAAGCACCATATTGTTTTGAAGCAACATAAGGCTACTTGAGGATGGGCTAAATAATTTAATACCATAAATACATTAAAAGGATCGCAATCGAACCAGCACCACTTCTTTAAATTTCTGCACAATAACAGGAAGGCATTTGTATCCTTAACACAATGAATAGATCCATTTATAAATCAGTATATCCCTGGAATTGAGACTTAATCTATAACCAATACCAATATTAAAACAATGGTCTTAATATTGGAACACATATTTAACCTTGTGTTCTAAGTAAACTGTCTTATTATTAAGACACTTTACTTAAATATTATAATCATACTACGGAAAGAAACCTAATTTTTGGAGGCATGTTATTATTTAAATTTTAATGCAATTTGGTACATTAACTTTACAAATTGGTACTTAGAATTAACCATATGTTGAACATTAATTATGAAACCATTTTAGTCTCATAAACTTCTATTAGCATATGATTTTCTCATGATTAATTGCTAATTAGCAAAAATATTACAAATTACATAAAGAAGAATTTTAGGAAGAAGTGGTATTTCTGCATTAACGGCATTCAATTGGCAGATGCTAATTGCAAAAAGAATCTATTGTGATTCTTCGATAATTCGTTGTGGGCATGGGATTAATCACTAGCACCAAAAGAAAATTTCAAAATCATACTTACACATTAACATTAATGAAATGAAGAAATTCTGATATAAACAAAAGTAATATGAAACAGCAACAACACACTGAAATCACAGCTCCAGTTAATGTGGGTTGAGTCAGGTCCTTTGGAATCTTTCGATAAATGTCAAATCTGAAAGAACAAAAATATGTGTGGTAAAAAATACAAAAACCTAACCATTTTTCAACAAAGCCACACTTATTTATACTAACCCACATTAGATTACTGTGCTATTCTGAAGGCTTTATCTGTTAAGTAGGGGATTAAGTCAGATTACAAGAATAACATCTAGGTTTTTTCACAGTCTCCAAACTTTCACATCACAGAATATAGTCACACTTACACTAAACAATTAAAGTTATAATGCTAAAAATCTCATACAAATATCTTTTAAAATTTTTAATAATGAAATGCAATCTTTTAATATTAAAGCTATAGGGCATTACTATTTGTTCAATTAGGTGAATTACATTCCTACATACATTTATCAAGTATAATTTGTTGGGTTCCTATATGTTTGTTTAGTCATTAGAATATTTATAAAATTGCACTATTGTATCAATAACAATGTCAAGAAACATCAATGCATGAAATTCTAGAATAGATAAATAAAAACAGCAATACATTCAAATAAAAATTATTAACAAGTAAAAAAAGTGAAATTAAATTGACTGTCTTATTAAAAGAAGATCTTATAATATGACTGTCTAAGGACATGAAATACCTAATCCAGTCATTGGACACACTAAACTGAAAGCATAATTAAAAACATGGAAAAGTATGCAGCAATTAGAAGCTTAGATATTAGATGATTTTAATTTGAATATGATAAGGTGAATTTTAATCACTTTAACGAGTCAAAAAATTAGAACAGAAAAAGCACATAATGATCCTCTGTGAAACCAACCAAATGCAGGACAACAGTTACGGTTTGCCCAATTTTAAAAATAATAATTGTTGTTTGCCATTATTGGCAGTTTAGCAACTCATTTGCAACACCTTCAAATTTGGCAAAAAAAAAAAAAGATTGATGGCTTAATACTGAAGTACCCATGAGTCATGCAAATTTTTTAATTGAATTTCGTTCTTTCCAAAGTTGTAGAATTTCCAGGTATTTATTTGCCAACTTGTTGACTCAATCTTAGTGAAATCTAATTTATAATGGTAATTTGATAAAACAAGAAGCAAAATAAAATCTTTTTAAGTAATAATTTACTGTTTTTTCATTTTGTGTAAGCGAATTAAGTGGATTTTTTAGACGCCTGCTATACATAGATTTTTATTTATGTATGAAATTACTTTTAAATAGCACTCTTATATTATCAGAGGCCAGATATAAAATATTTGAAACATTGAAAGAGAAATACAATATTTTGATTATAATGTATTATTATCAAATTATTATTAGATTAATAAACATATTCATTAATCTTAAAAATATTACAAACTGTCTGGTCAAATCCTTGTGGATAATTTAAAAAAAAACTTGCACACATGTATGCATAACACTTTATTGATCTGCAGTTATATGTTTTGATTTAAAACTATTACATGATATTACGAAGTTTCTTTGCTTGCAAAATGAATTTTGTAAATTTTGAGTGATAAAAATTTTAAACGGATGGAATGGTGCTTAACATTTTTGGCATACTATCAAGGATAATACTTAATTAGTATATTTATATACAATGGCAAATTTCTGAAGGGATAGTTGCCTAGGCTGCGTGTAAATTAATAAAAGAACTGTAATTTCTTAGTTGGCAAATAAATAAATCCATTAAGAAATATAAAGTATATAAATTAAAGCATATTAAAATAATTTTAACATTTTATCAAGTATTATTGCTAAAGTTTTTATCTTTTCCAATATTCTACACATATTGTTGTTGGCCTACCTGGAATCATATGAATGTTGGATAGTAAATAAATTAAAAAACCTTTTTTACAACATTATTAAAATAAAAATATATTCACTTTGAATATTATTGAAATGTGAAACTAAATTGACCTGTTTATTGACAGAAGAATGTTGAAGAAAATTAACAAATAATTTATATTATTTTCCTGCTTAAATGAAAATAGCATTGGGTACAAGTCATTGAAGGATTTTGGGGAATACTCAGTTTTTGAAGGGACAGTGGGACATACATCCCCTCATCCTCCTGTAAGAAAACTAAAGACGAAAAATATTTAGAAACAAAATATTTTATTGTCAGAAAAGAGAACTCCAGTCACACAATTTAAAAAATATTAATAATAGTGTTACTGAAAGGGTTTCTTACATAGAATTGTATGGTTTTTCCCAAACAATCATCAAAACTAAATATAGTTAAACTGTTAGTAATGTTAGTTTAACCATTCATGCCAAATTTACAACTTGTTCTTAAGAACTCATTTTCAAGTGAAAAAAAAATTATAATTTTTTAAATCATGCTTCAGTCAATTTAAAAATTATGCTTAAATTAAGTTACACAACTGTCGTCTCATTCAAAATAATTACAATGGGAAAGTTAGCCAATAAAATATATAGTTTCCAAAACTCGTATTCATTGCTTTTAGATCATTCTACTTAAATGAGAGATGATAAAGAGTAACAAATTCCAAAGGATTAATTTCAGAGATAATATTTGATGATGCATTTGGAAATAATTGTAAAAGAAATTTGAAACAATTTTGACACATAATTTTAATTTTTATCAGCAGAGTAAATAAAATTTGCCTTTTTTTTTTTTTTTTTTTTTTTTTTTTTTTTTTTGTAGAAAAAGGATTTATAAAAAAGTGTGTTCTAATGATTTTTTTATCAGATCTTCAACACAAATTTTTAGTTGAAAAATTGTTTACTTTTATTTTAACCAATTCCCTTTTTCTTTAAATATTTATTGATATATGTAATTCAATTGTGACTTTTAAATAAGCTGTTTTTAATATTACTTAGTTTTTAAAAATTAACCTACTTTGCTCCCTCTCAAAATAAATCAAATGACTTATTTTGTTCTGAAGAAATAAACCAGTTTCACTAATTATTTCTACTAAACACATAAGCTTACTGAACTTGTGGCAAACAGAAGATATTCCTTTCTAAATTAATAAACAAAATGAATAGTTTACGAATGCTCTTTTTTCTATGGTTTATATTTGTTTTCAAATATGAGCATTGTATTTTTCTTAAGAATTTTATCATTTAAATCTCTTTTAAATATATTCTGAAGTCTACAGAAAATAATCTTTTACTTATTCTATTAATATATCACTAAGATTATAATAAACTGGTTTTTGAATTGCATCACCAACTGCAAATTGTTTGAAAGTTATTTCTACAACATAATTGGAACTTAACTTTAAATATTGTTAACTAAAACATATATATTTAAAGAATAAAAACCAGTAAAATAATATACAATTTCTTTAAATTTATATTAATTTCATTAATATTAATTATATTCATGGTATAATGTACCATATGTTCAAAGTCAAATTCAAACCACTTTTTGAACAGAATTTAAAAGAAAACAACGGTTTATAATTAAGAGTATTTTCTATTCAAGAAAAAGAGAATTACCAATTAAGCATTTTAATAGACCTATTAAAGAATATTTTACTTGTAAATTCTTAGATATACTTAGTTCTGTAAGAATCTAAGTCTCAATATATTTTACTTTAGACAAATATAATTTCATTGAATGCATTATTAGAAAAAGTATGGTTATTTATATTAAATAAATAAATCAGGCGATTATTTTAAATTTCTAATTTCAAAATATGATTTTGCATTTTTTAACAAATAACATATTGTTCTATATTAATTAAATAGGTGAATCAGATTTATTTCATTATAATGTAAGGGAATGAAATGAATAAAATTATCCTTTTATAACTTAAATGCCAAAAACTTTAGCCATTCCATGATCAAACAGCTGCTTACAAGAGTTTGTTACTTGCTTCATGCAAAATATTTACAACCCAAATCACATTTATCATTACAACAAATATCACAAATATATAGATATAATTTAGTCTCCAGTTATTTTCACAAACTAAAATTTTGACATTATAACATTAATAAAGTACTTAGGAAGAGAAGATTTTATTTATTTCAGTAAATTAACACTATGTAAACAAACATGTAACCCTAATAACAAACCGGCATAAATCTATAACTTTCAAATTTTTAAAAATCCTTACCTTCTAACATCAAAAGCCATTTTGAAATCTAAAATTTGTCAGATTATAAAAGTTTAAATTAAAACATTGATTAAAATTGCACCAAAAATTAAGAAACCGGCAATATTGACAAGGATAGAATAGTCCGCCTGGTTTCTGTAAAAGCAAAATATCAGCGCCGGTCACCACGTTGGTCCACACGTGCTGTAATCTAATTGGTCAAAAATAAGTATTGATTTAGAGCATTGGAGTTCTAAATATCCTTTTAAAATATTAATTTAAAAATTTTAAAACTATTTTTATAAATATATAACATATAATTAATGATTAATATTGTTTATTTTTCCAAATCTGTCAACCAATGAGAATCAATGTTTACACCTACGAATTCTCTCCATTGATTCTTTCATACACTGTATTCTTCCGCCTTAATTTGAGATCAAAGTTTTATTCAAATTACCTTTAAAGTTTCAAAATTTCTATTTGTTTAATGTGTTTTGGGGTATACTTCACATTATAATCTTTATTTTGAAAGTTGTGAGAAAGAAAATTTCGAACTCTTTACTGCGCGGAAGAATATAGACAGGATTACGTAAGCAAAGCTCCATTTCATTCATAACTTGAGTCTTTCGTCTGACTAGAATCAGTTTGCGTTTGCTTCCCATGGTGATTGAGAGGTGTAGTGGTACGTTGGTTATTTTGTTCGCGAAGTAAAATGATTTATTCTTAGTTATCGCTAGCTGTTTACATCTGTTTGGTTTTTGATAAGCTTTTAGTGACGATAGCTTCAAACTCCTCTGTTGTTTTTGATGCCTGCGTTCAGTGGTCAAGCGCGTCGCTCCCGGCAGCACCACATTTTGGCGGGAAGCATGTACGGTATTTCGCCTGAACAACTCAGAGCCTTCATTCATGTCAATGAGAATGATGAAAATACGGACGATAGTAACCTGGATAGGAAGCACCGGGTGCTCACACTCGATTGTAGATCCTTTGTGGCCTACAACAATGGACACATAGTGGACTCTGTGAATGTCCACTGTCCAGCAATCCTGAGAAGACGATGTGGCGGACGTTTGCCACTGAGGACTTTGATTCCAAACAGTAATATTCGGACATCTTTAACAAACAATCAGTGTTTTCCTGTTGTGCTTTACGACGATTACGGGCTAAATGTCAAAAATCTCAGTGATATGACTGGAGAAGAATCAACAGCAGCTTTTGTGGCTAAATGCTTACGGAATGAAACGGATTTGAAGACTATATACTACTTAGAAGGTATGATTTCAATTTAATTCACAATCGAATAATTTTTAATAAGAATACTTTTAACTTTATTAATATGAATTTTGTAGTTAATATAAGATTGTAACATTGCTTGATTTAAAATTTGTTTTGTGAATTATTAACAAAGTGTGTAATGCACAACATGTCTGTTGTCTATAAATAGAATTATTTTGCTACTTTAACGATTTGCTTGGAAGATCGTGGACTATTTTTTCTTTTTTTTTTCTTTAATCTACCTGTAAGGAAACTAACTAAAAATGAGTTGAATATTTATAAATATCTGTTTTCATACTTTCTAAAAATATTTTCCTATAGTAAATGCAAAGAAAATAGTTTATCTTATTTCGAATAATAATATCCATTTCAAAACTATTCTTGATTTGTTTTTTGCACATTTTATTTTAAAATTTTAATTTTAATTATCAAAATTAATACTTTGCTTCATTATTTGATATGCATTATTTATAATTGTAATATTTATAAGCTTATAATTTTTTCTTGAATTCGTTATCGAGTTTTAATAAATACTTAAAAGATTTAATAAATCGTTCGAATGCGATTGTATCAGATTTTTAATCTCGAGATAACATATTAAACTGCTGAATACAGTAATTAAAAAAATCGAATTTTTGAGTCTCAACAAAAAGATGTAAATTTTTAATTTTTTTTATCATTTTACTTCTTTCAACTTCACCTCGGTTTCTTTTCTTAAACGATCGTGCGTCGAGCAGCTGCAAAATTTAAATAGAAGGGGAATGGGGATAAGAAAGAAGTAAGGATGTCACGCGCTAGGCACGCCTGCATTTTCTTCCTGCTTTGTTGCTTTAAAAAAAAATCTGCTTTTATCCGTGTGCTTTCAATGCCATAAAGAATGCTTGAAAAAAAACACGACGGAAACCCCTGTGAGGCTCACCGATCGACTAGGTTCTATTTTGAATGAGCTTCGTTTCCTATAGCCTGGTCTCTAATTCTGCTTCTAAGCATCCTCCCCTTTTCATAAGGGGAAAAAAAGAGGGGGATGTTTCTCGCGTGTTTTAAAGTTTCTGTATTGGTGAGAGGGGAATGAAATCGCACGAATCGAATTTTATCGGAAATCGCAGATGCTGTTGTGTCACGTTTCGGCCGTGTGCTAAGAAAATGTTCGTAATGAATGAAAAGAACATTATGTATCCGAGATTTCTTAGTTTTTGTGTTAAAGTATTCAGTTCATATAATAGCTGTTTGGGTTTTTTTTTTTCTGTTCGGAATTTCTATTGAAGACTATTTGTAAATATATTTTTAAATGGCCCTATTTATCTAGTGATTGATACTTTTGCAGAAAATTAAAACTACTTGATCTTCATAATGCAAGTCTATCATTGGTGAACTATATATTTTCAAGTTTATTGATTTAAATATGCTAACAGTTCAAGCCGAGCGGTTTATTGAAAAGTGTCTATATTTAGTCCAAAGAATCATTGACAAAACCTGCATAATCAGCAGCGAAAGCCCATAAAATGCGCCTCAGTTCAACGCCTATTAATTTTTAAAATCGAATGCATTCAGATGTTATGAATTTTTATTTAAAAAAAGGTTTATCATTCCTTGCACCATTATGAAGTTGTGCCACTATTTTCAATGGTTATTTTGTGAGAGTCGTTTTTGATTTTTCAGTTTCTGCTTTTACTAGTACTGTAAGAAATTGCATATTGCTTGTGAGCAGTCTTTTTAATCTTTTGTTAGACTGAACATTTGTCATAGATGTTAAGTGCAACAAAAATCATTTCAGTGTAGCTTTCAGTCCTGAGTCTTGAAGTAAGCAGTTAATTTCAAATCAACTTTATCAGCTTCTGAGTATTATTCTGCAGAATAATTATTAGTTGAATAAGAATCAAAAGCTCATTTAGTAAAAGAATATTTGCTTCATAAAGAATCAAAATTCTTTTACGAAACGAAAATAAATTCAAATGAATTTTTTTTAATTTATAAATAATTTAAAATAAAATGTATTGTATGCAAACGTAATAGAATGTCAACGTACCTTTTTTAATGTAGCTAAAAATTGTCTCGCTTAGGCGTAAGAATTTGGTAAATGCGGCGAAGAGCGCGGTCAAAAACAAGGTCATTTCATCAAGGTTTTTGTGAAGGAAGTAAAAATCCACTTCCTCTTTGCTTCACGCTTGTTACCGCCTCATGCCAACCGTGAATATTGTTTTTGTTTATTTTGGACCAAAGAAAAAAGGGATCTTGGTTGAATGTCTGTTATATCCTTAAACATGCAATGGCTTTCTTAAATAAAAATGGCGGTTCTCTTCTAGTCAATTTGCTATCCCATTTTTTGCTGCCCTAGAAATGCGACGTCACGATTGTAACAATGCTTCCAAAGTAGATTGCACTCTTATTTTCATCGGCTTTTCAGTAAAATGTTATCCCAAATGAGAAATCTTTGATACTTAAGTGGCGTGAAAATTTGCATCATATCCGCCTATTTATTTAATACTTAGATTGGCGTGAAATTGTGTAAGGCATTTTCTTGTTTTTAGTATCGAATGCTTTAAATGAGGATATAATGTAATAACACTCTTTTAAATTGTTTGTTTCCCGATTATGAGTGGCATCTTCTGTACATTGCAATTTTAAATTTTGTCTTAGAAAGCCGAATTTCGGTATATATTAATCACATGAAAATACTGGAGTTTTTATCAAGATTTTGTTTAAATGTCTTAATTATAATGTAAAATACGGTTTTTAGTTTTGAAAATATGAAAAGGCTTGCTTGATTTTTTTTTTTTGAACTGAAATTGCTTAAAATTTGTAAGCTACTTAACACTAATTTATGGTTTTATTTATATATATATAATTTATAATCCTAACGTTCGCTGAAAAGGTAACTTACTTTTTTTTCGATGGGCATCTTCAGAAATGGGTTTATTCATTTTTATGCAAAAGATAAAGTAAAATTTCTGTTAATATATAAATTTGATTAAAAAGTAAAGAACTTTAACAGTACCACATCTTAATGGAAACTAAAACCTGCAGCAATGTTAGTAACTAATAGGTTTTCGAATTGCATCTTTTTTTGAAATTGTCGAAGGAAGCACATGATGCAGTCATTTTCTAAAATTCAGTTTATAGATTTTCTGAGCTCCTGTTTAGATGTATCTGAAAAAACTTTAGCATTTATTTATTCAAGCTTATTTCAGATTTTCTACTATTGCAGTTGTTTTGCATATGTATTTAAAATTAATTCAACAGAATAGAATATACATTTTTGGCACCTCAGTTTGTCTTCATAAATAACAATACCACTTTAACATATTTTAATAAGTACTTTTACATCATTTTTAAGGACAGAAAAACTGATGCAAGTGCTTAAAGTGGTAAATTTCGAGAAGATAGAATAACATAACTGTATTTTAACTCGGCATAATTCTGAATAGAAAGGATACATTTTTATTACATTTCTAGTTACAATGCTCTAATTAGCTAAAGTTTAGAAATGAGGGCCTACTAATTTGTGTGGCTTTGTTTTATTTTGATGTTCGAAAATATTTATTTAAATTATTTAATTAATGTTTATATTGTTAGATTATGAATTAAACATGAATTCCTGTATTTCTAGAATCAAAACTTCAGTATTCTAATCGACAGCCGATGCATTTTTTTTTTAACATTGTAACTGTGCGTGCATATCTGTGCGAACACAACATAGCCACGTAGGCCTTTGATTATAGACATACTATCTTAATCTATATTAGTTCCATCTCATGTTCTTATCATTGATTCTAGAAGAAAAAAAAAACGTTTAGGCTGGTTTTAGAGAAAATTGCTGATCTATGTTCTTTTTATCATTTCGATAAGATTAGTAGTAGTGCTGTTAATTGCTTTGAATGGTCGATTTCAAATTTTTGTGAAAGACCATTCATTTTGATAACAGCTTTCAATTATCTATTAACCTCCTTTTAACCATGATTTGCAGTTGAAAGCATTTTGTTTTAATTTTATCTGTAAATTAGTTGCGTCATTCAATCATTGAAGAGCCAACGAATTCAGATATCGCCATTCATTTTTATCGGCTCGGTTTATATCCCTTAAAAATAAAAATGGGTTTGTTCGTAAAAATATAAGTGGTTAGGGTTAGAGTATAAAGAGAAATTATAAAGCTAGCATATTACGTTGTCATTACATGGAATAATTATAACTTGACAATCGCAGAATCAACTTATTGTTTAATGCCCTGTTTTGAAACCACGTGAAATGAGTTTTGAACAGTGATGAAATACGTAAAACATTAGAATTTTGTTTAACCATTGAATCGAATTTTCAAATTACGTTAAATGTTTAATTTTATTGAACATGTTTATCAATGGACTAAATTAACTCGAATCCACTGAACCTAAGATACTTCTACCCCATTAGCGTTATTTTACTAAGAATATATCACCCTGCCATCTGCTTTTTCATGTTTAATAGGGGAAAAGGAGCTTGAAATTGGAATATTTTGGCAGGATTGACAATTGGAACTATATGTTGAACTTGAAAGTGCAATTAATAGAATCACTCATATAACTAAAATAAATTAAATGTCCTTATTTTTACCGTATTCAAATTCACGCATGGACAATGCATTTTTATTTATAATATAAATACAATGAAACATTGACATCAGTTCTATCTTTTGATCACACGAATCTCATTCGGAATGATTACATTATTGAGCAGCGAATCATTTTGCGATATGTTCTATTGAACAAATATTTGTTTTGTATCCGATGAAAGATAATATATTCATTTCAGATGAACGAATATCAATGGGTCTGTCTCATAAAATAACTCATTAATTTTTATCTTAATCGAAAGGATTAATATTTTACTATTAAATGTTAGTTAGCATCATTCTAGTAAGCATTAAATAACGTTTTGGGAGTGCAAAGGGCTCATAAATTCCAAAAAAATAGGCGAAATTCGTTGATTCTTTCATCCAGTTTTACGTTGGAGGCTCATGGATTCAAATTAGGTCGCTACTCTGCCAGGGGAAAGAGTCCAAAATCTTGACTTTAAAATTATTATAGTATGCAAGATTCGGATGGCCATTAGTAGATAATCATCATTCTGTCATTATTGCAATAGATAAACTGGCAATTTCATCAGATAGATTCAAAATCACATGAACCGTGTTTCTAATAAACTTTATGTAGCCTCAAAACGGAAAATAAACCCAATAAGAGATATCAACAGTTCGATTCTGTTTCTCTGTACGTCAGAGCGAGTTGCGGAACTTCCTGTGTGGGGGAGTTTCTAATTTTGTGGCCAACATGATGAAAAAGCACTGTTCATTTCATCATGTTCGTTACAAAAATATTGAAAACGGGAAGCATGTGTCATTGCTTGCTCAACACTTGAATATTTCCGACGACGTATATATGCCCCATGATACCAAGAATCGGAATCCAAGAATAGTGACGGGGATCTTGTCATTATTTCCTGCACATCCGAGGAAATTAAACTGCTATCTATAATTAAACGGATGAGTGCCGGAAAGGATTTGCTTAGTTTGAGGCTAAGTGGCATTGTCCGATCGAAATCAAAGCTCATTTGGAATAGTAGTGCGCTGCAAACAATAGGCACAGATACGGTGGATCAAAGCGAATCGAACTTTATGTATGTCAGTTGGATTTGTTTTGCTATTCGATCAGCTTTTTTCTAGCTCAATAGCCATTCAATGCAATTATTTTTTTGTTTCGATTGCGTTTTAAATGTGGATTGAGACTTGGGTTGCTTGTTTTCTTGTTCGGAGCAATCGCGTGGCTAAAAGGGAACCCGAAGTTTGAAAAGGGACAACAAAAACAGCCTTACAGAAAGTCAATTTTTTGAATGAACAGAACGAATATCGGTTGTATGATAATGGCATTGATAGACAATAATTTCATATCAAAAGAGAAATTTTAAAGTTTTGTTCTATTCGAAAATAGGATATGTAGCGAGGAAACAAATCCCTTTTATATTTCATTTAAAATTATAGATTTGAATAGTTAACTTCTGACAATAGCGACTTAATACAAGTTCAAAGCATATTACTATTATATGGTCATAGTAACATTAACAATATGGCCATAAATGCAATAAAGAAAAATTGTAGCTAATTGATCTTGCATTACTGCAAAATTCAAGCTACATAAAGATTTCCGATTGTGCTCTTTTATTTACCTATTTCCCATAATATCCATATGTTAATGTCTTGCGATGTAATAACATGTTTAGGAATTAATTATATGCCATTTGGCTGATTAATTTATAACTCAAGAGGTTAAGATAATTCTCCAAAATAAAACCAGGATAGCAAAAATAACATTCTAATTCCTTATCGTACAAAGAAATTAGTATGTTGATTTTTATCCAAAAGTTTCTATTAAGTTTTTGAATCATGTGTTTGCTTATAATGAATCGGTGATCTCTATTTTTGTAATTGTGAAGTACCCTTTGTTAAAATGGATTTTTAGATTCATAAACGCAAAAATTGCAATTAAATCTGACTACTAACAAACCAAATTTTCAGTATCTGCATTCGTGGATCAGAAATTCAAAGCTATAGAATTCTTTATCAATAAAAAATAATTGTATGATGAAAGCTTATCATTTTTTATTTAATAAAAAAAATGTTGAGTTTTAGATAAAACATTTGTCATTTTATGAACATTGCATTTGGCCTAATGCGTTGAATTTCCTTTTAATGCACGAACAATATAAAAACCACAATCTTTTTTTTTCTTTTTTTTAATGCTTTTGGACATCTGCTTTCTGCTCTCCTAAAACAATAAATTGCAGAATGTTGTAAACATGAACTCGGTCCCGTGGAAAGTGTTGAAGGATGTTGAGATAAACTCTTAACAGCTTATGGACAGATATGCGTCCTAAACATTCTAGATTAGATAGTGTTTTTTATCTGGCAGTTTCGAAATTTTGCAAGCCCTTCGTGACTTATACAAGGTTATTAAGTCCATGGACAAGCATGGATTTGATGGAACTTGAACGAAATTAGATTGTTTATGAAAAACAATTGAAGTGAGTAATGGCACTATCTGTATGATTAGAAGGAGGTATTTGGTAAAGAATTAATCGATCAGTATTATTTTAGAATAATGGCTATGTATCATTTCAATTGCGACATGCGTGTTGCGAAAAATTCTCTCACAAAATTTGCTGATAAAGAAATCACTAGGCCTAAAGCTCTAAACTTGTCACATTGTTACTTCTAGAACAACAGATGGCCTTAAAGGACGATTTTTCAAAATTTCAATTAGATTTTCAATTAGTAATGAATCATTTTTAACATTTTCCATTTAATATTAAAGGTTATTATTGAACGAAAATAATTTTTACTCTTAAATATCAAATAAGTCTTTTAAGTGATGCGTTTCATTTCTGCTTTTTTTATATGTATATAATTTAAAATAATTATTTAAATATTTTCGAAGAATAATTTGTTTCAGTTACTGGACTTGTAAACGCACTTTACGAAAACGTTTAGTACGTTTTATGTGTGCCATTTCGGGTTTTTTTGTTTTAAATTCCAATTTATATAAGCTCTGATATTCTAAATATTTAGCGTTCTTCATTTTTGTGTTTCAAAATATTGTGTTTTAACTGTTTACTGAAAGGGAAACCAATTCTTGGGAAGTAGGAGGGAATCGGGTGCATACAAATTTACGGTTGAAATCATACTTGAAAATAAATAATATAACAGTAATTTCATTCTTGTTATTAGTTTTGATTATGCCGGCTTTCTGGCACAGAGGTAGCGCGTCTTCCTCGTGTTCTGGGAGCCCCGGGTACGAGTCCTGGTTTGGGCATGGTTGTTTTTCAGTGTGCTATCTGTGAGATGTGTGACTGTGCCCCCCCCCCCTGTAAAAAGGGGCTGTACAAGCAAATGTGGCGAGTGTGTAGCTAAATCGTACTGTTGGCCCTAGTTGGCGCTACTTCAAAAACAAGAGACGCTCCTTTCGGCTTAAATCTACTTCTGTATCAGCTGGAGGTTTGTCCAGGGCAAGTGCCATTAGTAATTACAACAACAGGTTTTGATTATGAAATATTGACACAAACTTTTATGTTAAAGGATTTATCAAGATTAAGTTTGTTCACAAGAGTAAGAAATTAGCCGTTTTACGTCCCTGATGGGTTGTCTTTTTCATTTTCTGACTTTATAACCGTATTTGCGAGCATTGTTCTAGATGTTTAGAATAAAAACAGTGCTATTTTCCAAATCTATTTATTTCTAATTTGTTTCTTTCCTTTACTATTTACCAGTTGATATATATTTAAAGAACCCTCGTAGTATGCACGGGGCTTTTCAAACTTCGATATTTTTAACAGCAAGCGGAAGCAAGATGTCCTCCAAATGAAACGAACTTCGCCCAATCTATCACTTGTCGTAGTCTTTGCGAACTATTTACGTCTCGGCATTGTCGTCAAGGTAATTGGTCTTCCGGCCTTGGCAGAGCAGAAGCTCGTCTCTGTTCCCAAGTATTTTCATTCAGAGGATTATTCCAAGCGAATTCAAAATGCGAAATGAATGAGAAAGTTAGCATGTGAAAGTAAATAAGTCAACATAGATTAATGTTAAGCGGTTTTGCTTAATCCCAAAGCTTAACCTAAATTTTAACATTCTCAAAAGAAAAGAAGAAAAAAAAATGGCGAAAATGGTTTCATGTTTCGAGTATGTAAAATGAATGAATACGTGTTATATACATATATAAATACATAGTCTATACAATAATCAATTAGAAAACAAATCAGTGTGAGAATGCGATTCTTAAAGAATTTTGTTTGGTTCAAACAGAATCAAGAATGTTACAACATATATGAAATGATACGAACTGGAATCGAATGATATAAATAAAATTTGAAGTTAATTAAATTTCTGGATATGACTGCTTGTGTTTTAAACTTAAATATATTGGACAATTAATAAATATTAGATGTTTTGCATCAGAATTATTTGATAAATGTGGCTGTTATAACCTATCGATCCAACAGCTTCACTACGGCATAAAGTTTGCGTTGTCTATATAAATGTCTTTATTTACAAGGAAACCAGTTTCTACTATTATTCCCACCCCTTTATAAAAACGATTAAGTCTTAATTCACCCCTATTTTTCGTCCCGTAATATTTTTTAAAAATCATGTTAGTAGTACGTGATGAGGTTTTTGGCGGCAACAAAAATCCGTAGGCGAAAAATTAAAATGTTATTGTCTGCACGATCATCTCAAAAAAAAATCAGCTTTTAATAACGTGATGTCATACCATTTACAAAAGCTCTGATTTAAAAAAAGTTAATGACTACAACAAATAAAACCTAGAAAAATGTCATTTGGGGCGCGTGATTATATGAAATGAAATATATATGAGGAAAGGTGATATATTTTAAAACAATAAATGCGAGACAAAGTTTTTTTGGATCGTTTGCAATACTAAAATGATTCATTCAATGAAACAGTCAAAATGAATAAAAATATAATTTAACTCGCACGAGCACGTGGTGCTTGACTGTTCAAGAAATGATCTAACATGATGCATTGAAATATGTATAGCTGATTTCTTTTTTCCCTATGCTTTTTGTTGCACTCCTTACAAAATTAAATTTGCTATTTTTTTAATTGAATGTAATGTTCGTTATTCTATCCCATAACGTACTGCCTTTTTGAAAAGAATGTGTCATTTTATTAAATAGCACTGTCATAGCCTGGTTATGATAATCTTGTTGTTTTGAACCCTCTTGACATTACGCAAAAGACTTACAAAAATTACTAGTATTTCTGAAAAAAGCTGTAAAAATGCTTAAAATAGGGCAAAATAGCAGAATTAAAAAAAAGTATATGTATCGGAAAGTGACATTATATTATTAGTATTATATTTATTCCGTTTTTATGCATATTTCGCTGTCTGTGTGTGTGGGGGGGGGGTGGAGGCTGTTGCGAAATTGTGCAAAATAAGTCTAATCAGGAAAGCAATTATTTTAATTTTTGCCCTTTATTTACATTGCTTTCCTTGGTTCGATAACAGATCGATTATCACTGATTACTAAAACGTGCCAAGCTGGCATGTGATTAGCAAAGCACGTTTTCAGAAATGCGAAAGTAGCAAATTAAATGATACTGCAGTAGATTTTCTTGGGGGTGTGGAGTCATTCACCGAACGTTAAGCATTAACGGTGTTTGCATAACCACCATGGGTTATTATATGCAGATTTCCGAGGAGATTAGCAAAGATTTTCAAAGGCTTCTCTTGCTGGTATAAACACCCGTAGCCCACACTCTGAAAGCGCAGTACATAGGAGTTAAGCTACATTACTGAAATGCCCCCACCAACTGCAGACATTGTAAATACGATTTTGTTAATAGTTAATGTCTTAATAAGATATTAGTGGTAGATAAACTCGACTTGTCTTTTCCCATTTACAAAAATGCAAAATGTTGTTACATTAGATATATGTACCATTGAATGTACGTATATGCATAAGGTGGTTGTATCTAGCAAGAAGAATCACTGGTCCATCCAAGATAAAATGCGTCTGTCAAACGGTATGGGATTTGGAGCCGTCAAAACTTACGCGAGTAGCGATGAAAGAAGTTATTGTGATTTGATAAGTTTGAAAAGCAAAAGAAAATTCTCAGTCTAGCCATGGCTGTAATCTGATGCATTTGCCTGGTCCCTCTTCTCGGAATAACCATGGTCTTTGTCGGTTAAGAGTGCGATATCAGAAAGAGAGGAAGCTTCTTTTTTTTCCAATCGTATATTGATGATGAATTATTATTTTGGAAACAATGGGAAACGTAACTTCCTATCCGAAAGTCGATTCTCATAGAATTTAACGAACGGACAGGTTTCGGTGAATTCTCAAAGTAGTAAATCATAGGATGTTGTTTTTTTGAAAGAGAGATTTCCACAATGACTTTTCATTTCCATGGAGATTATTTATCTCATTGTTCTCGCGCAACACAATGGCGACGGCGAGGTCTTGCGCAAGATCTGTTTGGACACTGAACTTAAGATGCCTTATTGGAAACTTCCTGTTATTACTGTTGATGACACGCGTAAATGCAGATAACGTTTTGTAAGTAGCAATAGGGCATTGCGCAATGTTTGTTGACGCCCCGGCCTTAGGAGGTTACACCGGTTTTGGTAAGGCCCTCCTCCGATGTCACCATCGATTATTGTTAATTTTGTGGTTCTAGTATTTGCAGCGACGTATTATACTTTAACTGCGTAGGGTATAATTGTTGTGTGGTGACATATGAATAACATCTCGGTCAGTGGTTTCGATGAGTTTTGGAAATACCTGTCTGAAATGAATAATTTTACCACTACGCATTTGTGCAGACTTTTTCAATAGAAATTTCTTCAATGTTATAGATTATCAGACTCGGTTTTTTTCAAGGGTAAATGCTCAAGCAAAAATTTGTCTCGCTAATTGACTCATTAGATGTGCTGTACTTACTATCATAAATTATATTTCAAATTATATATATGTAATATTTCTTAATCTAATTTTCTTAATTTCCAAATTTTTATCTTAAATTACTCTTTGTTAATTTCATGCTCAAATAGTCGCTTATACCGTGATTCAATCCCTCCTTTTTTATAAATTTTACACGCGCTCTATAAAATTACTCACTTATGTATTTTCTCACTCACCGAGTGAAAAGATAAAAAAACCTTAGTGTTTACAACATTCTTTTAAAGATACTTAAAATCCCCTTACCTAAATTGATTCGTATCAAAGGAATCCTTTTTAAAAACTCAAAATAAAAACACTGAATGGAAAAACTTCGGTCGCTTTTGCCCTCATGTCACGATGTAGACTGCATTATTTTTTACCACTTTTGTACTTAAATTATGCTTCCTGTGGTGAAATCGGATTTTAACCACTTAACTGTTTTATTTACTTTACTATCGAATAAGATGACACCATCTGTTTTGGGAATATTTTTTTATTTTTATTCAAATGGAAATCCAGGGAATAATACTTGGCTTATCTACGTATTCGAAGTCATTTTACTGTTGAATTAGAATTGTTATGAATGGTTTATTTTTTGTTTACAACTATCATAAAAAAAATCAGTAATAAATCGTCAATCAACTGTCAGTAATAAATCGATGCACGTACAGCATACGGGCAAATCGGTTAAGTGGTTAAGAATTCCAAAGCCCCCCCCCTTTTATTAAGCTTCGTAACTGCTACAATGTATGTTTATAAAAGACAGAATAATTCTAATTTAAAAGAGAATGCATGTTAACTTAAAATGTTATGTTCTTCAATTATATGTATACATTTAAGGCCGTGGTTGAAAAAAATGTTTCTGCTAAACAAGAAAAACAAAAAATTGTTTCTTATTATTACGTCCTCCTGAAAAATTTCGAGGAAATCCATAAAGTTTCATAAACTTAGCATAAATTCAGAGGTAAAAAAATGTGGCATATTGCGAAAAATTGGACGCTTTCCTGCGCATTTAAGTTTCCTTAACTGCGCGGTATAAAAATTATTTTCTAATCCTTGCAATTGAATTCGAGCATGCAAACGAGTCGTGTTTCGTGAACAATCTCTCTTCGAAAACAGTATTGGATCTAGGCTTTTCTGCCGTAGGAATTAATTCATTGTAAATCATTGTTGAATGCTGGCATAATTCCTCGGTAATTTAATCCTTTTCCTACTTCCGCTGTTTAAATGTCGTTTGCTTGCTTTTCACAAAAATGTAGAATATCGTGATTTATTAAATCAAGCCTTAGAGTTTTGTCAGTTTCTTCAGTAACTCAAGAATCAAATCAAGTTATGCAAAATGTTTCAATAATGAGGAAATGGTGAATTTAACTTCCTTCTTGAACCACTTCACATACAATGATGTCTCTAACACGCGCATCGAATTATTGAATTGTTAATTTTAAACCTGCAATTAAGCGAAAGTATTCAGTAATTTAAAATGCCAATATCATTTAGAAACTTTTCATTATCTTAAAACTCGTTACATTATTATGGGAATTAAAATAACGATAAATGTTTAATACTGGATGTGTCATCTAATTAGGAAGTTGAATAAATTCGTATGTCAAGTGGTTAAAATAGTTTCATTCGCTATCTTTTAATTCAGCTTGTTTCTTAAAGCTTATTTTTAATATTAATAGTAGATTATTAATATAAAAGAAATCTTCATTTCTGTATCGAAAATTAATAGCAGTCGAATCTTCCATTTTAGCCAATTTAAATCAATTGATAATATGACAATACAAAAATGTAATGCGCTGTATTGTACGCATAAAGTTCTTAATAAAATCCTAATATATATTTAAAAGTAGATGTTTTTGGAAAGTTAATTTTTAACCTCAGTGAATTATATTCTTTAATGTAACGTCATAAATAACTTTCTGCACTGTTTATCATACTCTGTCACAATACATTTTGCTTCATCTGTATTGTATTATTGTGCAGGCCGTGCCGAGTCGCCACTTATAAGAACTCTAAAAAATATTCAGATATTTGAATTAAATAAAGTTTCCGTATTATGCATATCCAAAGAGTTTTAAAATCTCATCTTTTAATAAAGAATTTTTTAAATTTTTAGATTCTAAATTTAGATATAACTGCATAAATGTGTCATGAAGAGAGTTATAAGGCACTCGTAAAAATCCGTTGCGTGGGGAAATGGTTTTTGCGAATATAATATTCCTATTCGTTCTGGGGTCGTCAAACTTGGAACATTCACGCTAAACAATAAATATTCTTGGAAAATGGCGTCGATGTTGATTTGCGGTTTCAGATCCCACCGTGAAACTCGGAAATGCCTCACGTGTTTATCCCATTTCACTGTCACCTTGACACCGAGCGTATATAAATTTCCCTCACTCTGTTTACGTCAGTGATAGTTAGCTCTGGTTACAAGGCCGATGTTGACGTGATGCAGCCGGAATCGTTCCGTTTCCGTCGTGGCCATTCATCGACCTCCCCACCTGACGTAATTGATTAGCCCTGTTGTTTCATGACGGATCTGGTGTCACCTACGGTTTGTGGTGATGTTTAGGGCAAGAATTCTGCGGTGGAATCGTTCGATGTTCTGTTACGCTGTTCTTTTGTTCTTTGATGCAATTTGTATTGGAAGCAAAACAGGCACCTGCATATTTTATTTTTTCTTGGAAGAAAAGAACGAGGTTTGGGGAGAAGTTGTAATTAGTAAATATAGCATCGGCGGAAACAAGTGGGTGGGATTGGGGGCGAGTGGGAATTTTTCATTGTATTTTCGAATGAAATTAGAGATTTTGTGGAATTTCGGGGTTAGCAATATATATTAATAACCCTTGTCCGTTGTAATAAGAATTATAGTTGATGATCTGGAAAAACATGTTAGTTTTTTTACTCTGATTTATATTTTTAAATTACTGTCTAAAGATGGAGTCTTTGATCTTATTCTCAAGTTATATTTAATTTTTCAATTGATATCATTTATATTTACACTTTTAAAACATTAAGGCGTTCAACATATTGAATTAGATGTTGTACAATGAGATATTAATATTTTTATTCAAGTAGATCAGTAATATGACGTGTAATTAGCGTAGAAATATTAAATTTTGATATTCTTGTGAGGAGCAAGTTCTGTATTAGTTTTTTAATGTAAATTTTTGAAAGAAATCTTTCGTGCCTTAGGATGTAAAGTAATGCCATTTTTGTTTGTTCTCCCTTGCCATTAGAAATTGTTTTATTCATGGCGATGCTTTTTTTGACATTTCAGAGCAACTGTCTTTGTACTAAATGTTATTTGTATGAATGGTTGATCTAAGATACCACCTTAATTTCTCTTGATTATTAGTGAAAATGAGCTTCAAAGAAACGGAGAGAGAGAAATTATCTACTGACATGCAATAGAAAATCTGGTATTCTTTATATGAAAAGCAAAATGACATTAAATAACGAGTCCTCCCTTAAGAATCCATCCATTTTCTTTTGCCACGAATATTAGATCGTAATCGTTTTCATAAGAATGGAGGTTTTTAAGGCCTGTTTGTGTTTTAGTGGCATCTTTTGTGCATTCACTCCCCCGCCAGCACCTCGTAAATGCGCGGCGCACGCGAAGTTGCCTAATGAGCGATCCGCCCACTATTCGAAAATTTAATGACGCGTCTTTGGCAACACGAGTGAAAAAGGAAATGCTCTAATTTGTCGCTTCAACAATGCAGACGATTTCCACCCGCCATCTTCTTCAATTGTTCCGAGGGGAAAAATATTTTATTTTCACAATGCCTGAAACGAAGCCGACGCTCTCTCGGAGGAAGTTCCAGAGCTTATCGCGCTGTTGTGTTGCAAAAATTGCTTCCTGTGCGTCTCCTGATTTTACTGATGGACGCGAGGACGTTTGCAGATTAGCTAGACAAGAACACGCGTGAAATCTCTTCGTGCGTACGTGCAGGAAAGCTGGTGGACTTCCACTGCATAAAATGTCGATTTTTTAACCTTCCTAATATCCAGTGCCTCTACTGCGTCCATCCGCCCTTTGTTTTAAAATATTGCCTTATTTATTTTTTTCTCCTTGTAAGAACATGGTGTTTTGGTTAGGAGGTTTTGATACCTCCGAAATTTACGGGCAAATTTTTTTACCAGCATTGCATTATTACGTATGCTTCTTTGACAGCAGATGCGTTTTTAAAAGGGTGACATAGAACCATAATTGTTATTCATCTCAAAATCGGTCGAACTCCAAAACTTTGTTTGCCAGCTAGGAAAATTGAAAATAAAAGTTTAAATTAAGATAAATAATGACTTAAACATAATATCGTATGATGATTTGAAATTTACAATAGAAGATTTTATTATATTAGTTAGCTGGAAGAATTTCTTTGAGAACTGAATTGGTTACAAAGAATTGGTTGTAGCTCTGCGAAACTCATCTAATCTTTTAAGTGATAATTTTAATTTGAGAATTAAAAATGGCAGTAATGTGGTAAATTTTGCTTTCGTGAAAGAAAAAAAAAGGCGCACTTTTTGTCTCGATTCTACCCAAAATCCACTTAGTACATAACTAGATTGACCCATTCTTAAACTGGCGAGCCCTTTCTGGATTGAAAAAATATGGATGGTTTCATTTCCATCAGAAACGTTTTCAGAGTTCAGTGGCAAATGAAATTTCTTAACGTTAAATGAAAGGGAAAGTTTTAATTTTGCAGCTTTTTAAAGAATTTTAATAAGAGCATGTAGTTTGGGATTACTTTTTTTTTCCTTAATTACTTTGCTGATAATATCTAAGGATCTGAAAAAAAGTGCGTTGGCAATTATGTGGTATTTTTCACCTGTCTTCTACATTGAAAATATGGATTCATTAGACAATGGAATCATATTGCCTTGGCCAATTCTTAAATTAGCGAGCCCTTTCTGGATTGAAAAAATTGCCGGGATTTATCTTTCTGGATTGATGTACTTGTTATTTAAGATTTAATGTACTATTATAAAGTTAATTTAAGGATCTAAGGAGAAAAAAAATCCATATTTGAAATCCTCAACCTCATCCTTCTGAAATAAAGGGTGTCACAATATTACAATTTAGCCACCGTTCGTGCAGTAATGTGCTGGCAACCCTATTAAAAAAGACGGCTGATAATCTGAAATTAGTAAAAATTTAGCTTCATACGATAGAATATCGTGTTAACGCAAGATTTGAATAAAATATTTTTTAAATTATTTTATTTTTATGGAATTGTAAGGAACACAAAATAGGGATATATATATATATATAATAACATATAGGGCAAATGGTTTACAGGCTTTTCTAGCGCATACGCACGCTTTGGTGAAATTTTCTTTCTGTATAAATTTTCATTAATGCAACGTTGAATTTCTTCCTTTAATGCACACGGGTATGTTGGCACAGACATTTGACTTCAAACAAGCCCATGAAAAGAAACCCAATGGTTTTAAATCACACAATCTAGGGAGCAAAATCTCAAATTTCCGAACTGTGGCCACTAGATTCATATTATTTTTGAAATATTGTTCAACACTGAAAACACTTTATTCTATCGTATAACTCTCCGTTTTTACTAACCCTAAACTCGCAGTTGTCGAATGATTTTCTTTTAATAAGGTTATCAACAAATCTTGCTTTAATTTTGGGATACATTTTATATCGAAGTCATGTAATTTTTAAACGAGTTCCATTCTTTAGATTTCATTCCTCTGTAGATTATATATTCTGAATTCAAAAATCTGACGCATTTCGTGAAACATTGGTCTGTTTCAGTCATTTTAAAATTAAATTTTAGTTTGGAAATCGCACTGAAAGTAACGTTGAATTAACTTTCCACTCGAAAACAATTTTACTTTCTATCTCATTTTCTGTTAGTTAATTACGAGAGTGTTGATGAAGCGAGATTTTCAAATCATGAGCGCATGGCTTGGCATTCTGCTTCACGATTCCATCCCCTTTGTAGTTAGTGCTGAGTGCTTGAACTTACTGTGATTCGAACTATTGCTTCATCGACGGACCATGATTAATTTTCAGCCTGAAGATGCATCTCATAAAAAAGGCATTCTTCTAGAACGTCGTAATTCAAAAGAAAGCGCACAACATGGAAAAGAAGAAAATTTTCGTATGAGATTTTCTTCATATTAGCTGAGTTTTTATTTCGGCAGACGATCCTCGACCGGAAAACTCATCTCGAACATTACTTCCGTTCTCGCGTTGCCATTCGAGATCTTGCGTTAAAATATACACGACGCTCGTACTCCGAAGGATCGCCACATCCTGTTTATCTTACTCTCGAATCAGCTGTTATGTTTCAGCCCGAAAAGTTTTTTTTATTATTATTATTTGGATATCGAATGAAAGTCATCTCTTTGACCTGCCGTTTTGCTATAAAGATCATTTTCTTTCTGATATCTAATGATTTTTTTTTCTTCTTCTTATCCGCTTTGTGTATAAATTATTTTGAAAACAGGAAAACATATAGCGGAAAACGGCGGGAATTTTATCTTTTGGATCTGTTTCCTGTTTAGATCATTATTCATGTTTGGAACGGGGAGTTGGAAGAAGTTCACAAGAATTCTTTTCGCAATATTTGTCTGACCTAAATAAGCCCTTCTGAAAATCCAGTTATCGGTATTTCTGAGAACTCAAAAAAATACTGCGAGTTTTATGTGTAACTTACGAAAACATGTGCAAGTCTTCGATAAGCTCCTCTGATGCATTTGAATCTTAATACATTATTTAAATGTTTTTATTTATCAGTTGGATTGTTGTGTAATAAAATGGAACTATTCTTAAATCATTTTCTTACGAAATGTTAAGCATAAGATTTTTACATTTTTTTTAGGAGGGGTCACGAATTTTTAATTTTTGTGAAAGATAGGTATATATTTTTATATTCTTTACAATAGCCGTTGTCAGTGGATAATTTCAAAATACATTAAATTCTTTATTCAAAAACTTTCATTTTGCATTCCTTATTTTTGAACTATTTCCACCTGCCAGCTTTTTGTCATTACAAACAAAAATAGCCATGTCTCAACAATCTAAATTGTCATAAGAATGTAACTGCGCTATAAAATTTCGGTGGCATTGCTTTTTAAAAAGCTTCGTTTAGAAATGTAACTTGAATAGAATATATTTTCGCTTATCAATAAAAGGATCAAATCTATTCTTTTCTTAAATTGTGTCCCATGCTCTGATATGGAAGTGTTTTTGAAAAATTTCTACTTTGGCAGAATTCTTTAAATGAAACATTGCTGCTTTTATAAGCTTGCTAATTTTGTTCTTCAAAATAAAAAAAAATTAGAAGTAAACTTCTCAATCAATGAAATTTTATTTTTATATTTATTCAAGCTAGTTGATGCGTGAATGTGACGTAAAATTATTTTAATATGCACGTGCTTTGTTGTTTTTGAATGCTGGTGTAACGGATATAAACATAACACCCACGCGTCGCTATTAATGCCTTCATAGGGGAAAAAAATTAAGCACTTGCAATGCTGCAGCTGTTTTGAACAGCACCGCAAAATGACATTTTTGATGGGCGTCGTTATGGCAATTATCGAAACAACATGTTCAATAGCTTAAATTGACATCTAGAATGGAAATAACGACCTTGACCTTTCTCATCTGCTGCTGGTGGAATGATGGCAGACGATTTATTCATGTTTTCCATTTTGAACAAAACCGAAAGGAACGTGGGTGTGATATACCCTTCGACCCAAATACGGTCCGGTCGGGAAAAACGTCCTGTTCTGAAGTTTCCGCCGGGACATGGGAAAGAGGGAGGAGACGGGGGCAATAATAATGAATGGGGAAAAAAATTGTCGGGGTTGAGGTGAGGCCTGGCTCCCTTTTTACGTCAGAAGAACGTCATAACCGCTGATATTCCCGCCTTTTCTGCGTGGACGTCATTTTTTACCCTCGGCACGCGACCGGATTCTTGAGGAGTGTTGTGGAAGTTGTCTCCCTCCCCCCCTTCAAGTTTCCGGTTCACTTCCAGTTCTCGAATTGCTCGTTGTTTTCTGGGTGAATTTAACCAAAACAAATGCATGGTTAAATTTTTGACGTGATTGTAAAAATGAGATAATTTGTATTCATTGGCATTATTCTTGTGATAATATCGCCAACTATTGGCAACAAATAAGGTATGAGAAAGAAACGAAGTTAAATTACAGTATAATTTATGGTAATAAAACTATGCTTTGTGAATAAAATCCAAAGCTCTTGCGGCAGTGTAAAAGGAGTACTTGGAATATATTGAGTGTCTTGTTGATATATAAAACCTATAATAAACTAATAATTCAATACGTTAAAAATAATTTTCATGTTGGCAAGTGTTCAAGCATAAAAAGCTTGTTAATGGGTCTTACTAATTTTCTATTACGTTAATTCAATCTTCTTTCGAGGTTAATAATATGGCATTAGAAATTTAGTAGCGTAAATACAAGTGATTTTGTTCTTTTGTTTCTTTTAAAATTGCATTTCACCTATATACTTGTCATGATTATTATAAAATATTTGTCCAACTTCATTAGGAAGAAAATGAATGAATTGCATTTTCTCTGATGTACTTAATGAAAATATAAAGCAATAATAGCATTATAAATGCTATTTGTATTTATCATATATGCAATCAATATGAAATATTATATAATTAAAATTATCGATGCCTAATTTTTTTCTTATTAATGTTTACTTGAAATGCTACCATTCGTATTTTATCCCCGTGACAGCTATTTACTTGTACCACTTGTTATCCCAAAAAAGGAATCTAAAATTGCGTCCGTTCTTTTTCCAGGAGGCTTTCAGAACTTCAGCCGCCTATATCCGGAGTTGGTGACTCAGACGCCTTGTCACAGTCCTTGTCCCTCTCCGTGCCAGAGCCCCCGACCGCTGTCTGGCGGCGGAGGACCCGTGGAGATCCTCGGCCACCTCTACCTAGGGAGCGCGCGGGACGCCGCCCGCAAGGAGCAGCTGCAGCAGCTTGGGGTGACCGCCCTGCTAAACGTAACACAGCTCTGCCCCAACCTCTTCCAAGAGGCCTTCCTCTACAAATGCATACCTGTGCGGGACACGGGTGGCGAGGATATCGCCGCGCATTTCCACGAGGCCATCAACTTCATTGGTGAGTGCTCGCATATATCATTGCCTTCTCTGCTTTAATACCAGCATTGCTATAAAAAACATGAATATAGATTGTAAGTTCTGCTCTTATGTTTGCGAAGATACGGTTCCGAAATCAACTGTTTTGATGTCTGTGGTTCAGCATCGATATCTAAAATTTTTAATTCTCCAATCGGTTCTTAACAAAGCAAAATTAGAATAAGTTGAAGCTGTGGTATCAAATCAGATTCTGACAATTTTATGTTGTACTCAAATCTATTGAATTTTTAATTCAAATTAGTCAAACCTCTCATCTGCACCACTTTAAAAAGCAAATATCAATGCGTCAGTTTTGCAGTTTTTATTTAAATACTAAACGCCTTTTGGCAACTGTTGATCGCCTTTCCTTTTGCCATAATTGTTTCGTCTTTTATTCAGCATTTTTATGCATTCGTGTTTCCCCAGGAAAATATTTTCAAGCATTCAATTCTGGTAGAATCAAAATCGTGTTGCGACCAGGGACCTTTTTAAAATGACTTTCTGCAATTCTCCCCTCAACAATTTGAAATTTTACAGGCACTAAGAGCAATACTATAAGAGATGATACACAAAATGTTAAAGCACTATATTAATTTATGAGTTAGGGGTGTTAATATTATATAATATTAGCGATAAATAACATTAATGAAAAATTTTCCAGGCGTTCCAAATTTGTTCGAAAGCGCTTCCATTTTTTTATGATTACTTACTCTAATCCTTTTGAAAGAAAGGTTGGGATTAATCTTGAAGTTTGAGTACGAAATATCAAAATTAACCAATATAATAACTTAAAACTTCTGATTTTTTTAATAATATTTAAGTAGTTTTGAGTTATTACGTAGGTTAATTTTGGTATTTCGTACTCAAACTTCAAGTTTAATCCCAACTTTTGTTTCAAAAGGCTTTGAGTAAGTAATAATAAAAAAAAAAATGGAATCGTTTTCGAACATATTTCATTAACTTTATTTATAGCTAATATTATATAATATTAACCCCCCCTAACTCATAAATTAATATAATGCTTTTAATTTCTGCGTGTCATCTCCTATAGTGTTACTCTTAATGCCTGTAAAATTTCGAATTGCCAAGGTGAAAATTGCAAAAAGTCATTTTAAAGGTCCCTTGTCGCCTTAATAGCTTTATATATTCTATTATGTATATGAACCATCCTGATAGAAGCAGGTCTCATGATATTCCGGTTCATATATTTTTTAAATTTCGTTGTAGAGTAGCTTCACTTAAATAAGCTACATGGGTATTAAGCAGAATCCTTCTTTCTTGGTTTTGAATGAAGGGAGAAATCACGTGATTTATCGATATGAAAAATGGAAACGGTTAGGATTCAGTCCAACGAAATAATCCGTTTAAAATTAAAACGAATAATATTGCCCGAATTCGAAAAATTTGCCCGTTAAATTGGTATTATTGAAAAGATATTTGAATTTCAGTTGATGTAAGAAATCATTTCATTTTTCTTCTGTGTCGGAAGTTGTCGCAGAAATAATACAAAATGTTCCTTAGCTTTTAACTAAAATTTATGAAATATCTCTAATTTCACCGAGATGCATATTCATTCATTCCTTCTTAGACTTTTGCCAATCTTGGTATCTGCTCTTAGTCGAACGGCTTGTACTTGTGCCAATAAGCATATATTCACTTTGGTGAAGAAGGGATTAGTCTTATGGCATTAGAATAATGTTGAAACATTCAACCGTTCTTGAGTCGTTGTGTTTATACAATGCATCATCTATCTGATAAAATATATGCGTACATGCAAAGAAAAAGCATTTTTTTTTTTTAGAATCAAATGTATTTTTGCAAAGCATATGGAATACAATCTGTCAACCTTCCCTCTCTTCCAAAAAATAGTCAAGTATTTACTATATATATATTTTTTTTGAAACGGCAATTTTTGGCAGTTTCGTTTAAATCAGTCAAGTTTTACTTCAAATGCTTGATGCAAGTCTAAAAGGTCTATTTCGGCATGGTTCGACTTTCAAATCTCAGTCAATCCAATTCAAAGGCAGGAGGGGAAACATAATTTTCTAATCGTGATATTTTATGACAATATAGAAATATAATTCGAGGCTTTTTGAAATACGAAATTCATCAGCGCTTATCTTGGGTCGGAATTTTTTATGCTCTTTCTACTGTCTATAATCAAACCCTATTTTATCTCAATTATGAAACTCCGGCCAAACAATAAGATCAGTTAAACATGGCAATCTCGAACAGTCCCGTTTTCTCTGTTGGATAAACACTTCGGAAAAACGTTTTGTTCATTTGATTTTATTATAATGCTTAATCACCTCCGCTAAATGACGATAAGTCCATATCGAGGACGTTTCCAGAATTCTTTCTTAAGAAGGCATCTGATACATGGCATCCGGTCTGTGCAAATCTCGACAATCTCTTCAATTTGGGATCTGCTTTCTTTCCCTTCATTAGTTTTGCCATCTAAGTTGATTGCAGCATTCCTGCGATTCGAAGATTGATATGCCAAGACTTATCTGGACAACGATCACATCCCGTCTTATTTGAATAAAAAATAAACCTGGTACCGCTCCGTCCCCATTGTTTGACCACCAGGTTCGTTACGATGCATTTGACCATGAAAAAAGAGAAAACGTTGACAATGCGATTGCGAAAGAGAAACAAATCATCCCTGATCCGATGCTTTTAACGGATAAGTATGTTCCAGCGGATTTCCGCAGGATAGAGATTTAGTGAAAGGCAAACATCCCTTCCTTTCATGGCTTTTTCCATAGCACTCTCGTGTCAACTGACGCTCCTCCGCTGGTGAACCAATGAGGTTTGCGCTTTTCCTGCTGGTTGATATCTGATTGGTTGTCTCGGATTTCATAGAGAAACATTTCATTGCTAGTTAATAGAATCTGATTACTGGGTTTTTTTGAGAAATTTATGTCCTTTTATAGTGAAGTGAAATGTTGTTAGTTAAAATATCTGAAATTAAGTTATTGAGCTAATGAATTGCTTTTTCGTATGCGGCATTTTTTCATTAAAATAGGATCTTTCAAAGCCCGATGTGGGTTGAAATAATTTAAAAGCATTTTTTTTTTTTTTCAAAACGAATTTGCCGTTCTGTTACTCACCTGCGATATTCTTAATCTTCTGTCAAAAAACGTCGAAATCTTGTTCTAGTTATTTCAGTCAATTCTTTAAAGTTGCGTAATCGTATAATTATTTGAATTATGCCACTGTATTAATCCATAATAAAGCATTTGCATTTGGAAAAATAACTTGATGCAAAATTATTCACCAAATACAAGGGCTTTGTTTACTGTCCCCACTTATGTATAATGTTTCAAGTAGAATTCCCCCCCCCCCCAATTTATTTTTTACCATTCTGTAGGTATATTTAACCTCTTAACCGGTTTGACCGTACGCCGTACGTGCATCGATTTATCGAATTTTGATAGTTGTAAACAAAAAATAAATCATTCATAACAAATTATAATTCAATTGTAAAATGACTTCGAATACGTCGATAAGTCAAGTATTCCATGGATTTCCATTTGAATCAAAATGAGAAAATATTCCCAAAATGGAAGGTGTCATCTTATTCGATAGTAAGGAAAATAAACCAGTTAAGGGGTTAGTGGTCAAAATGGAAAAAATAAATAAAACGTCTAAATGATTCAACGTTTGAATGGTGGCCGAGTGAAAAGAGTCTTAAAAATAAGCCTGTATTGCATCCTAATAAAGCATTAAGCATATATTATAAATAAGCGGGTATTCGACTGAAAACGTATATTATCAGCTTATATCTCCATTTATGCTTATTTGCACTTGGTGGAATATTCCTTTGGAATGTTCGGATAGAAATCTTAGTGATTAATAAGAGAATGCATTAAATAACTTCAAAGGAATATAATTGGGTAGTTGCAATGTTTTTCTGTTTCCATTTAAATTAATTTAAAATGTGAAACGTGAGATTTAACCTGTCCTACGCCGCATTGATAATTCATTGCTAAAAATAGTGATTTCCGTACTTGGCAGTCATGAATTGCCTTAAGCTGTGATTAACTGTTAATTGATGTTTAAAATGATTCAATGAATTATCCTAATCATCCAATCAAAATGAGTCCTATTCTAAACCCTTCACTTTCGAATGCGTTTCTTTTTCGTCATCCTAATTAGAATATTTTTTTTTCCTGGCGATGAGCAAAAATCGTCTGCCCGAATGAATAAGAGGAAGAAAAATCATCCGAGCATTTCGTCACAGCAGAATTCCACGGGAGCAGAATTTTTTTTCCCGTGCGGCAGCCGTAGTAGTAGTAGTAGTAACTTCCGTAGCGGGATATCTCGATTTAGAGCCTTTTTTCCTCTCCCCCACCTGAGATGTTTCGCCGAGGAAGTCGGAGTGAGTGCGTATTCGGAATTAGAAACGGGCCGCGGAGATTCCAAAATAGAATTTCCTGCGCGCGCTGAGGAATATTGAACTATTGTACTTCAGGGGATGTTCGTACCCTAAAAATTCAGATTTCGGTCTCAAAACCTTACAAAAAGGGCTTTTTTTTTTTGTGAAAATATTAATATTTTTAAATATTCCATGTTATGTAGGCAGTAAAGGTTGAAATAAGTAAAAATGGACGAAAAATTACCTTTTTTATTTTTATCGCTTCACCACCAAAATGTATTAATTCAATTAAATAAATATTTGAAAAGTCTGGGAAGGGGAGTGCATTGAAATGAATTTTCTCAAAATGATATTGTAGTTAAATTTAAATATCATTCGAACGCTCCAGATGTCTCAATTTTGGAGGAAATTAAATAAAAACACAAATAAAGATTTTAGTTAAATCGTAAGTGGAAATAGGGTGTGCATTTTGTATTTAAGGAGTTTTAAGATAGTTAAGTCAGTTCAGAAAAAAAAAATCCAATGTAAATTTAGTAAGGATGCATACAAAAATATTCCTAAAAAATTAGCATTTCCTTGGAATTGCAATCAAATAATTATGTTCTAAATGAATTTAAATTGAGTATTAAGATGAAAATAATAGAAAAAATAAATTAAGCTGCATAGAATATTTTAAAATGTTGTAATTTTTAAATATATTTAAAGGTTTTTTTTAAAGAAATTTGTGTTTATATTCTTAATACATATGGATCAAAATTCATAACCTTTAATGAATGATCCTTAAAAGTACCCAATAGAGTCAACCGTCCTCTTAAATTGTCGAGTTGAAAATAGCTAATTTTTAAAGGCATATTTGTTCACCAAAATTATGGAGAATATCTCGTTTGTGGACTAGTCATTATAATTAAATTTTGGTTTCTCCAGTTATCTGAATCGTATAACCAAGCATTTCGTATTCCATATTGTAATTAATTTTTCGGCACAATCGTCATTTCAATAAATTTGAAATCTTAGAAATACTTCATCCGTTTCGTTTGCCGGAATCTAATACATTCTCCTCTCTACGAGAAACTTCTTGTAGTTAATATAAAATAGTTTGATTAATAAATATAACCATTATTTTGCTGATAAGTGACGATTGGCAGTTTTAAATTAAAATTTCTCTTTAAATCTAGTTTTAATATATATTTTTCCTTTCATGTGTTAATCCGTGTTCAGTAATTTAAGAAACCTCAATGTAAAAATAGTTTCAAATTATTTGTTTTAATAAAAAATAAACTCATCCCTTAAATGTAATGCTTTCTTGCATTATTTAATATTCGATTTTTTTTAAACTGTACATTTAGTTTTGTACTTTAATATACAATTTGTGTCTAAATTAAATATGACGATTCAACTTTTTATATTTCTGGTACACTATTTTTTTAAATCTGTTTTTAATGAAAGTGAATTTTGTTTTATCCCGAATTATAAATCTTATTTCAAAAATTAAATATTGAAACATTCAGATTGTGACATCGATTATTTTTTTAAGTAAAAATAATGACTGAAAATAAGAAATCATGTATCTCTTATCGATCGTTTAATTTTATTTATAATATCCTTTAAATAAAAGCGTCGTGTCTGTAATATTTAAAATGGAGCTTCAAAATTTTTGTTTATAGAATTGGACATCTTTAAATCTTTATATTAAAATCGATTAGCTCATGACAAATCAAATATGCCGACCTGTACATGTACCGTAATTCTCTTAAGAATCCTGAAATTACATCTGTGCCTTGAGGAAGGTGTAGGGGAGAGATCATGTGTATCGCATACCTGCTTCTGTCTGCGCGAGAGAGGAAGGGGGTTTGACGCGTGTGATCAATTGTCGTGCGCCAACCCCCGGATTTCTATTAAAAGGGGCTCCACCTAACGGAAGTCCCTGATTTAGAACTCCCGGGGACTTCCCACAGGATGCAAATTGTGCGCGCGCACGTGGCTCCTTTGCGACAAAAATAAATACATAAACAGCACCGGTTCCTATTTTATCTGAGGTGCATCCAGTTCATTAAGGGTTCCGAAAGCGTGACAATTTCCTGTTAAAATGCAACGAAAGTATTGAACGTCGCATTTTGCAAATTTTGCACGATTGTTTATTGTGATTATTCAGAGACGCAGCTTAAAATGTGCCTACTGAAATAATTAGTTTGCATTAGATTAATGTGCTGTTTTCCGATCCATTAATTACCTGTAGCATAAACGCTCATTTATTGAGCATGGAATTCATATCGGCTTTCTTTTATGATTAGTGCTGATGAAATAATTGATTTTCTGTTACCGAAATTGAAAGATGAGTGTTTGCATTCTTCGACGTCCATTAATGGTTGAAATAGATTTTTTTCTGCGATTGTATTGCATTTCCTCCTACCATTGATTGTATTCAATTGAGCAAATATTAGCAACTGCAAGTTAATATTAAATGATTATTTATTTTCACTTTTTTTAAATCGTTTATTATAGGAAAATGGTTATAAAAAATTAAAATCCAGGGAATTATATGGTTGTTTATTTTGATTTA
The DNA here is from genome assembly GCA_026289955.1 of Argiope argentata. NCBI lineage: Eukaryota > Metazoa > Arthropoda > Arachnida > Araneae > Araneidae > Argiope > Argiope argentata. The sequence goes on along the minus strand of JAOUZG010004552.1, from coordinate 330,099 downwards.
AAAAATGTATGCAGGTGTATGTATTTTGGCAGTATACAGTATTTCCCAAAAAAATCTAGCTTATATCAGATATAATTTTCAAAGGCAACATCAATCATTGATAGCTTGCCTGTTGACAGAGGGGAACTAATTTTTTAATTATTAGACAGATCACTCCTTTATAGGAAACTCGACACTAGTAACTATCTCTTCAAGTAACATTTGAACTTCATCACATTCACATTTTAAAAACCACGATATAACTTTTCTAAAAATGACACCCACCTACACACCCACGGCGAGTTATTGTCTATGGTTATCGACGTGAGTTTGGAAACGAACACTCAGGTTTTTGAATAAAAATGGAACAGGCTGTAAGCAATTTAAGTGTCAATGAATTTATTGAAAAAATGTCAGTATTTTATTAAATATATTTGCCATAGTTTCAATGTTCAATTTTATGCACGTGTTATTGACTGCAATTTTGCAGGCTCACGACTATATTAGATCTACTTATCGAATATAAATGCAAATTAACGTAGAGTATATATGATATAATAATTTGAGTTCGGATACCTGCACTTGAATTCAGTTTCCCTTAACTCAGCCTTATGCTATTGATCTCCCTATTTTACATCAAGGACTTAAAAATAGCAACTTAATTTCTCCGATAGGGCATAAAAACCAATCTGTACATCCTTCGCAAAAGATAATCGACGATCTGTTTGACACGGGGCGAGAATTATCGGTATATCATCTCACGCCACCTGCATTTACGATCTTTAAAACAATGTGCGTTCGAACGTTAGATTGTCCTCTCTCGCACTCTGCCATAACGTGCTGTAAATGGCGGGTGCAGATAGCGCGATAATGATCCCACTCAAAATGGCACAGTAACCTGCTTTGTACTTGATCCTATTGCCCCTGATCAGAAGAATGTATAATGCCGTTGTGCAATATCGCGAACTTGATCATCGTTTTGCTTCTGAACTTTTAAAACAATGGCCTTCTGCGGAGTTGGAAATTGTGATATCGTAATGTGTGTAGATTGTATTTCTTTCAAGGATGAATGAAGTATTTATTAAGGGGAAGGGGGAGGAGAAATCAAACGAGCACGTTGTGCTAAATTTGTTCTAATTGAAGAGCATTTGCGTCAACTGCTTACTATTTATTAAGTCTTGTTCTATCCGCTGTGGAAATTTTCTGTAATACAGTATGCAAAATATGCCTCCTCGAAAAATAAATCACCGGTATAAACAATTCCTAAATACTTCCGTTTGTGTATTAGTTCAATGGCATAATAAATGTTTAACTGTAGAGTTTATGCATATTTTATTCTTGATCTTCGATTAACAATAGAAAATTTGAGAAAATTCTGTATTTGGAAACTTTTTATTGAGCTGTAATTGTGTAATGTGAAGAAATATTACTTTATTGAAATTTCCAATATAGTTTACAATTAAGAATATTAAAAAGTCTTGTTCTATCCTCTCTGGAAATTTTGTTTTCGCTGTGATACAGTTTTATATTACATGCAAAATATAGTTGCCCGAAAAATAAATTACCGTTATAAATAATATTTTCCTAATACTTCCATTTGTGTATTAGTTCAATGGCATAATAAATGTTTAACTGTAGAGTTTATGCACGTTTTACTCTTGATCTTCGATTAACAATAGAATTTTTGGGAAAATTCTGTATTTGAAAACTTTTTATAGAGCTATAATTGTGCAATGTGAAGAAATATTACGTTAGAATTTCCAATCAAGCTTACTTATGTTGGTCCCAAATCTATTTAAAATATCAACGTCAAAATTTTAAATTGCCTTGTGCACAATATTTTTGAATCTTTCAACGGTCTTGCTTCTTTAAATCAGTAGGATGTCCAGATTTGTACCTCTATAATATCTCTTAGTATCAAATCTTATGTAATGACAGTTCTAAACATATTATTGTTTTAGCTTTGCCTTTTTCTGAAAATATAAAGCCATATGTTCCAGCAGCACCAATAAATAGACTAATAAATTATGCTCAAAGGATTTCATACGTTTGAACCTCTTACTTTCCCCCGATTCTTACTAGACTTGCGATCCCACATTTACAACTAGAACAAGTAATATCCTGGAATCGATGTTTCTCTTGCCATTTTTATAGTTCAGTTTTTGCTTAAATGTATTGGGTTTTTTTTACTGTTATTGTGTTATGAAATGTAAATCATCAGACGTGATTCTTTTTCAAATGCAAATATGAAATGTGTTTTCCTTGTTCGCTAACCTAGAATATTGAGGAAGCGTTGGTACGTGCCATTGCAATACTTTAATACATGCCGCGTAGGTCCTGTGTTAGATTTGAACGGAAACTGTGGTCCTTTTTTTTTTCATCACAATTTATACAGTTGCCCATTATTAATGGAATCTTTCGCCAAGTTCTGATTCAGTCATGTTTCATAGAATTTCTGTAACTTTTTATTAAAATGACGGCGATCTTTAGAATTACCATAACAGAAAGATGAGTAAATCAGATATCCAGAATCGAAACCTTCGTACACATTTTCAAGAACTATTTTTCAAGTCGTACTCTTTTGCCAGTTTTTGTCGTCTTTAAGCAAAAACAGATTTCCACTGATCGTATTAAATTTCAATTCCTGTTGGAATAGTTTTATCATTATTCAGTTACTAGCCTGCATTCGAATGCGACTGATCTTCTATCAAAACTATAAAATCGACGTTCGAATTCTCTAATATTCCTCTGCTACAGCGGACATCGTGAAGGAGCAGTCTGAAGAGGCTGGGAAAAAATCGCTACCCCAAATCTTTGGAAGTTACCGCGGTTTTACTACCGGAACTCTAAAATATAGTTTACGATCTTCGGATGTTTCCGTCCCTTTTTTCGCCGAGAATGGTATTTAGCTTTCCTCTTTTGGCAACGCCGCGTCCTCGCTTCGAAGAAAGAGGCTTTCGGTTATTTAAAAAAGCAACTGTTTGTTAAAGACCGGAGTGTTTACGACCTCCCGTTCGACGGGGAGGGTCGAAGATTCCAAGGCCAGTACGTTCGGACCGCCTCGGATGAAAGAAAAATCGGGCAAGGAAAGAATTAGAGCGCGGTGGATAAAAAGGTAATAAAAAAAAGTACCGCTCCAATGTCGCGCGGCGGGGGGAAATAGCGCACCGAAGCAATAAAGTTTCAATTCATTACGTGAATACGCGCCACCCCGTTCCAATGTCATAGTGAACTTTTCCTGGTCCATTACGTCGAAACGTGCCCTCCTTGTTGTTAAAAAAACTTTTCCTTGTTTATTTATAAAATAAAATACATTTTCTAAATAAAATGGAAATGTTACAAATGCGAAAATGTCATTCATCAATAGATTTAGCAACTTTTGAAGTTGTAGCTGCCTTGAGTGTGTAAATTTGTTAATAATTTAAGATTTTTTTTTTTTTTCTGAATAAATGCATGAATCCGCCGATAAGGCAACAAACGCTTCTACTTCTCTATAGCAAACTCCTCCGTACTCTGATTTCAAAAAATGTTTCACAATGTTTCATTATTATTATTTATGGAAAGAATCACGGGATGTGGAGACTTCCAATAAATTGCATTCCCTTCAGTCTAACAGTACTCTGCGGCATGTTTGTCTCACTGCCCGAATTGGACGCCAAATCGACTCGGCTTCACATAAACATCTTCTGTTTGGTGAGCGATTTTCCTTCTGCATTGCATATATTAATTTGACAATCATTGATATTTTATCAGAAGTTCCGATGGTTATTGTTGCTGTTACTTATGACACTTGCCATGGACAAGCCCGACGTTGATACAGCAGCAGATTTAAGCCGAAAGGAGCGTCTCTTGTTTTTGAAGTAGCGCCAACGAGGGCCAAGAGTACGACTTAGCTATACACACACCACATCTGCTTGTATACCCCCTTTTTACAGGGGGGCCCTGTTACACATCTCACAGATCGCACACAGAAGAATAACCATGCCCGAACCGGGACTCAACACGAGGAAGACGCACTACCTCTGTGCCAGAAAGCCGGCCGTTTAATTTGTTTGATTCAAATCTTCGAAACTTGTTGGGAAAACATCCCCATCTTAATATTTTTTACCTTTTTAAGAGAATATTCTTTTACATCTTATTTAACCGGAAACAGTTTTTATCTCCACATATGTTTTTGCAAATTTAACTTTTCTAAAGTTTCTAGAACTTCATTGTTTTTTTTTTATCTTCCACCATACGTTTGGCATAGCGTAGCCAAATATGGCTCGTGCTACAAATCTTTAGCTAACTCAAAATAAAATGAATTCACTTTATCTTGAAATACTACATCAAAAACAATTCAGATCGACGGCACAGGAAATACTACTCATTGTAGCGCTATTTTCGATCAGTGACACATCCTCCAGCAGCCACGGAGTTTCCGTAGTTGCTACGGAAATTAGCTGAAAACTATAAAAGTGGGAAAACTATAAAAAAAATTTCGAAAAAACCCTCTTCCTGAATACTCACTCAACGCAGAACTTGTAGCAGGTGGGTAAAATTTTAAAACATGGTTTAATTAAAATAATTTTTCAATGGAATTTTGCTGCAAAAAATAGGGCAATTATGAAAGAGAATGTAATGAGAGAGTACTATTTAATAAAAATGTAAATGTCTGACAGAGTTAATTTGTTTGATCAATAAAATCGTATTCTGTTATTTCACTTGCATATTTCGCTAGTAGTGGATTCGTTTTATGTAACATATCTGTCGGAAATGCTTCGGTTGGTAGGGTAACCAATGTTGGCTGGCATGCAATTAGTCCCGAATTTAATATTAACTTATGAATCTTAAATGTAATAAAATTTGTCTTTTAAACGGGATTAATCGATCGTCTGATTATTCGAAAGAGGGTTAACATTTGAGCTTATATCGTAATGTTTTCTCTTGCAACAATAATGTTGTTTGCCGAGGTACTGCCGAGCTTTTTCAGTTTCGATTCCGAATCTGTAAAAGAAAAACAAGGCAAAGGCTGCCCTTTTCATTAGTAAATGAAAAAACGAGAATAATTGGTGTGACACCAAATATAGTTTTAAACGACATTTAATTGACATTAACATACAACGGCACATGACAGATAAAATGATTAAATTTGCTACAAGGACAACATCGAGACCCTCATATCCGATCACCATGGTTCCACCATCTCTCCTTCCATCCCAGTCCTCTCTTCTCTTCCCTTCAGTTCGCTTTTCATTCTCTGCTGCCGCAGCGCCCTCACAATGTTGTAAGAAAAACAGTGAACAACATTGTGCGAACTTTATACATAATTGTGACATTATTTTTTGTAATATATTCATTTTTTTATTGGTTCCGTAAACTATAATTCGAACATGCCACTGAACGTTTTATATTTGTAATGTACTTTTGTAAAATATAGCAAATACTTTTTAAAAAAATTTCAAATATTTAAGTGGCAATGTATTAAAAATTCATATAAGTTGTTGATGACAATAATTTCATTAATAAGTAACAATTCCGCTGAGAGGCATCCCTAGCATTCTAGCACTATCCCCCTGGTCAAAAAATCAAAGTGAAGTTGTTGTTTTGGCCAGACTAATCAGTAAAACCATTATAACTCCAGGATTGTTAAACCGTATTAATCTTCATAGTGATCCCCTTTGCCGTGATAGTAATAGCATCAATGATATTGAACACATACTTCTCTCGTTCAAAATAATATACATACTATAGAGACAAATTGTGGACTTTTCTCCAGTTAGATAAACATCTCCTTCAGCAATGTGTTGCTCAAAATAACTGCTAACAAGACTCATCTACTAACTTCTCTTCAAGTGATGAAGCACTTCAACATCCACAAAGTTTTTCGACCACATCCAGTTGTGACCTTGCTTTAGACTCGTCCCTTTTTCACCACTCTGTGTTGTGGGAATGCTCCATCTTATTACATCTTCTCTTCATTGGAACTCTCGAATATGTACTCAAGTGCACCAGTGGAACTGCTTTTAACTGTTAACTGAGTAAAAACCCATTTTTTGTGTGTGTGTGCGTGCGTGTGTTTTATTGTTTATTGACAAGATTTTTTAGATATCAACTTCTGGAAACCGGGGATATAAAAGCCATTGTAGCTATAAATCTCAATACCTTACATCTTTCAAATTCAAGCAACAATTCATATGAAAGAATATTCTTGATGTTGAAAATTGAAATTATTTGGGTTTGCTTTTAAATATAGTAACAAAAATTCTAAATGTATTTTACATGATTTTTTCATATGTCATGCATTTTCAATATTTTAACAAAATAATTTGTTTGTAGATCAAGTCAAGGCCCAAAATGGTAAAGTGCTGGTTCACTGCCAAGCTGGAATCAGCCGTTCCGCCACCATCTGCATCGCCTACCTGATGGCCACCAAGCGACTGAGGATGGAGGAGGCCTACAAATACGTCAAGTCCCGCCGAAAGATCGTCTCTCCCAATTTCAGCTTCATGGGACAGTTGCTGTCTTTTGAAAACCAGATCTTCTCTTCTTCTGGATCTCGGTACCACCTACCGTCGCCCGGCTCCCCTCTGTTGGCCGTGGACGCGTCCACCCCTGATCCTGACTCTCTCACTCCTTCCAGCAGCGCCAGTCAGAGAAATGTCTTCGATTTCAGGCCTATGCCCAACCCTCCGGAGGAGACAGTGGCATCATCTACGGCAGTGTCGGAGAACGAATATGTCACTGCCTCCATAGTGGATCCATGCCACAAACTGAGTCTGTCGCCGTGTCTCACGTGACCTGCGGAATAATCCCACTCCTTGGGAGAATCGTACTTGTAATCTCTGGTCCAACGCGCACTTGTTAAAACTAAAAATATCGCTGTAAAGAAATCATTTTAATGGTGTTATGTGGTGGCGTTTTGCATATAATCATTTCATTTTCACTGAAAATTGAATGTTTTGAAGGAAAAAAATTGTCTTTTTAGAATACTAAGACTTTTTTTTTGTTTGCAATAGATCTTATATATCATTTATGATAAAATTAAAATGTACATAGTTGAAGTATATGAATATGAATCATATTTGCACTAGTCCTGCAACTAGTCAGTGCAGTAGAGTATATATATATATTATTTGTCCAAACTTAACATTATCAGAAATTTAAGATTTGTGCCTTCACACACAAAATATACTCGTATATATATATAAATATTTCAAGAGCTTTTGTCACATTTCAAAATCTTTATCATATTCAATTTTTATATAAGTGACATTGTTAAGCTGTCAGCATGTACAATTCAAATGAGCTGCTTGATTCAATTCAAATTTATTAATGATTTGTTTACAATTACGAAGTAGATTACTTTTTAGTATAAATGTACGAGCTTAATGTTATTTATTGTCAGTGCTTTTAAATTTCAAAAGAGCTCTTTTCCATACTAATTTTAGTTCTCTTAACTTAAATCGAAAACATTGAGCAGTTGTTTTTATATGAAATACCATCGAATGGTTCAATAGGTTTTTAATCAAAATTTTAATTTTTTGGGGAATAACTGTTATAACCGCTAGTTACTGTGGTAACAATATCCACAATGTGGGTGGCGTTTTATAACAGACAAAAAAAAACTGGGCATGGTTATTATTTTGTAATAATTATGCCAATTCATTTTTATAACTGAAAAAAGTAAAGAAACGAGCTTTTCTGAATCTGCTCAAATTTCGAGACTTAAATGTTTTTAAAGTACTGATAATCGCACATTCTATCCTACAGCAATAGCTCTACTTTTTTTATTGGATTGTTCAAATTTTATAAATTTCTTTTTTGACCCCCGTATGAAATTTGTGACCTCGAATTCATTTTGACAATGAGAATGTTTTACATTTTCTAGAGAATTGGGTTTTTAATATCTTTGTCAATTGTGAATGCTATTATGACTCTGTGTTCATATTGTAGTAGTTCGTGTAACTCTAGAAGTATTGCATCTGTTGTGTCATGTGTATCTAGTCAACACTTGGAAATTAGCCATTTGCACACGATTGAATATCTATGGAAAAATGCATATTAATAAATATCAGTTATGTATGTATTGGCCTCCGTCTAATTATTATGAAATTGTATTTATCTGGTGTACACAAACATGAGGGAACATTCTTTTTATAATACCGATATCCAACTTTAATAATCTTTATTTTATAGAAGATGATTATTATGATTAAAAATTCAGTTTAAAAATGTTAAGATATGCTAATAAAAATTAAGGCTGAATGCAAATATATCGTAACTTAATCGATGTGGTGAACAAATATGGGGGGGGAGGGTCAAATAGTTTTTTTTACAGTTCAAGTTTTATTTAATATATTTTTCGAGAAATTGTGCATTTTAAAATACTGAATTGAACTAAATATTCTTTAATTATATAAGTAGAACTTGTATTATCTAGAATAATAATTGAGTCCAGATATGAATATTTAGATAACTGCCAAGAAAACAGGTTATTTCATTGAAAGAAAAAAAATGGAATTGGCTTGTAAAGCAAAGCAACTATGAAGGCAATGTATGCATTTTTTATATTTGATTCTGTTTTAAAATATTAGAAAGTCGGTTATTTCGTTGTATTTACTTGGGCATTTCTTGTAGTTTTGAAGTTCTACTTTCTTAAAAGTAAATGCATCACCATTCTCACTGCGAAAACTTTTGACGAGAATTTTGCAGCTATGGTCTTTAGGCATCCAGGCAATTTAAATTAACAGCCAGCAAAATCAAACAATAAGGATAGTATTAAAATGTCATTTCATTTTCATAAACTGAAGTTTCCCATCCCCTTTTCTTTTTATCAAATGCTCAATTGAATTCTGTGTAATAATTCAAAACGTATACTAATTGTTTTTAAACAAGGAGCAAAAGAAATACATGATGCATCGATTTTCAAAAATACTAGAAAGAGTTTTTTTTTCGTTTCATCCAGAAAGAGATTTTTATAAAGAGTTATTAATGCTTTTTTTTAAGAGAGTAAATTAATATTGATTTTATTACGTGATCTTAATATCTCGGAACAAATTATTTTGTAAATTCATATAGTGGTATATATGATTTTTAGAAGGAAAGTAAACAAAACGTAGTTAATAAACTCATTTAACTATTAAGTTCGTTAGAATTACTTTATGGGAATTAATATAGTATTTCTAATAGTGGGAAGAGGATTTTAACGAGGTTATTGTTTCTTTTGAACTAACAAAACAATATATATAATATGAGATACATAGTTAACGGAGATTTCGTTAATTTTGATATAATTGGAATTTTTTTCTTTCATTTTGCGAGTCATTTGTGTTACATCTACAATAGCCCATTATTTAATGGCTAGCCACCTTTTTCAATCAAATTTTTTTAGGTTACTAAAACCATAAATATGATACATATCTTTAATTTTATCTTAAATTTCATGGAATTGAAAAAAAAATGAATCAATCTGCTACTAATTAATGCTGGTGCATTTTAAAAAGGGAAATTTGAGCGAAATAAAAACGAAAGATAAAAATCCAGATTTCAAAATTTTTATGTCCAAGGAAAAAAATAAATTTTTAATTTTAGCATTGACAAATGTACGCGATTGAAAGTTATGGTGGGTGAATTTTAATTTAATTCTAATATTAAATATATAGTTAATTACTTATGCTCTTGGCTGTCATAATTAACATTTTGTTCAATAATAAATAATGGGTTATAAGTGAAGAATTCAAAAACTAGATTTCTGACTTTGTTTAAAAGTTCACTGGCAAAGCAGTGTTCTGCAAGTATTAAAAACTGGTAAAATCCAGCTTCATCACAATTACAAATTATACATTACTTTTATAATTCTTTTTTTTTTTTTTTTTTTTTTTTTTAAAGAAAAAAATACACGGAATTGATATTGTTAAAAATATAATTATTTTGAGTTAAAAGATAATGTAAAAACTGTTTGTGATAGTCAGGTTCCGGAAGATATGGTCATCTATTTTTAAAAGCAAGTAATTCATTACTCATCTGCCGTCGATTAATCCTATTATTTTTCATGTTAGATTAAACTTTTTATTAGACTCTTATCTGTCAATTTCTATTGTGTCTTCTTTATTTTGGCTGAATGGAACTTTTGATAACTCGGCAAGTATTTCTAATGATATTTTCTTGTTCGATTAATTAACGAAGCGTTCAATAAAACAGAGCTGTAAAAATGTACTCGTTAATATTTGGCTGTTACTATTACACAATAATTAATAAGAGTAATTTCTGTGCCACATATATACCTACTTTTTACAAATATATATACTGAATATTAAGACTCACTTGCCAAAAAAAAAGCTTTAAAGCAATATTTATCTCTTACTCAAATACAGAAACTCTAAATTGTTGAAAGCAGCTAATGTAAAATTATTTATAAAGATTTCGCCATTCCATTAAAGACATAAAGTTAATTTGCAAAAAAAATAAGGCATTACTATTTTTTTAATAAGTAATCGAAATAATAACAAATTTTCAGACATTCTATAAAGAAAAAAAAAATTGAATCGTACATTTGTTTTGATTGACTCAATAATTGTCTTTTTGGATGATGAAAGAAATTATTTACATTTTCGGATGTTCCGTAAGAATTTAAATCTGAAACATTCATGCTTTCTTACATTTATTCCAATATCAGATAGAAAAAATCAATTTCTCTGAAAACTTTCTAATGTAGAATATAGAGGGCAGCACGAAAAAAGATCGAAGATGTTTAGATTTGCCTTTTTTCCCATGCAAGACATCACAATGTACCAAAGTTGGTGACTAGGATTATCATGTAGACCATCACCATATAGGCATTCATTTATATATTTTATAAAGTCAAAATAAGAATAGATAAAATTTTGTAATGGATTCCTAATATGTTAAAATTTTGTACTCTTGGGTTTTCTCGATTACAATGCACTACATTAATATTTCCAGACTATTATCGATTATCTTAGTTAAATTTAATCCTACTTGTAGTGAATTTGAAGGAAAAATGATTTCAGGATCCCATAATATTTATTATAATGAATTATAAACTGGAGAAATTTTCAAATGTTACATCATGATTGTCTCATCAAAATTCTATCGCATATATTTTCAAATAAAAGTACTATTCCCACTCAGAATACAAGCACAAACTTTTGAACTTTGTGAAAGCCACGAATTCTTTGTATAGCATTTGTGAACTGTGAAATATGGATCTTTGGGGTAAATCTAACATTTTTACCGAATCTGTCTTGATACATGGAGATTAATTCTTGGCATTTAACAACATGTGTCCGAAAATCGACTTTTTTCCACATCTGATTTAAACCAAAATATAACTCAGAGCTACTATTTTAATATCGAGATAACATACTAAATTTCTTATACATCAGTCTTATGATTGCGAAAGTACAGTTTGAAAGGAAGCCAATCCCTTAACGTATTTGCTTTTAAACTTTATAGATGTCTGTAATATACACTCATGTCCATAAATCGAAGACAATGCAAGTTCAGGAAAAGGAAGATTCAGAAGCAAAACGAATGTGGCTAACTTATTTGTAAAACCTGTTTATTAAACAAAAGGTAAAGGGCAAAAACGATACTATATGTTTGATATCATTAATAAAAATTGCAATTTTTTTATCCCCTGGAGCAAATTACACTAACAAAAAGTTGAAAACCAATTTTGCATAATTGGTATGAGGGTTAATATATAGTATGTCTATTAGACGATGCAATACAGTCCGCACAACGGGTGGGCATGCTGAATATCAAATTATCGATCTGATCTTTGAGAATATTACACCACTCATCAAGTAATGCCCTCCGAAGTTCAGGTAGACATGTAGGAGGTGGTTGACGTATTGCATCTCGTCGGCTAAGCATTTCCCACTCATGCTCTATTGAATTTCGGTGAGGATGCTGGCCAATCCATATGGATGATATCCCCCAATCGAAGACATTTGTTTGCATGGTGAGGACTGGCCTTATCATCCATAAAAATGAATTCTACGCCCATGGTGCCCCGAAACCAACGTAGTTGTTATTTCAGAATGACGTCCCAATAGATTTTAACTCTAATGGTTCCAATTTGAATATGCAGGTCAGTTCTAGAACCTAAAATAATTCTTCTACAAACGAGCCATCCTGCACCACCTAACGATATCGTTCAATGATGTTCTCTAGGTGGTAGCGGATACCTGACATTCTCCATATGAAAGTCCGGCGAAAATCAGACTGCAAGCTAAGCCTGGGTTTGTCTGAAAACATCGCACAAGCCCACTGTTGCGATGTCCACAATGCATGCTCTCTTCTCCAGGCTAACCACAGGCGACAGGGAGTTGCAGTAAGTGGAACACATCTGACAGACCTACGAACATACAGACCAATCTTCCCTGAGCGTCTGTACTCGGTCTGCCTTGAAACTGACTTGCCAGTTTCTGCAGAAAGTACCAATTTCTGATGCTATGCTCGATCTGTTTCTTTTGGCAGTAACTGCCAAATACCGTTATAACTTGTTTGCGACCTGTCCTGTAACGTCTACTCACATTACCATCATCTTGAAATCGTTGCAAAAGCTTCGAGATGACACAACAATTCCAAGTTCCTCTTATACTTCCAGCTGAGTACACCCACATTTCAGAAGGTCGATAATTCTACCAAGTAAAAAAAAAAAACTTCCAAATGTGTCCTTTGTGTCAGAACTATGCGGTTATTGCACTGAAAGGCTTATAAAGCGCTTGCGAACAATTTTACTTCTCTGCCTGTATTCCTTATACATCACTCTTTTACACTCTCGTCATTGTGGCGCTCTATCCGTGTCATCTGGTGGCATCCTGCCATTTGCATATGATTTTTGAAGATGCGTGTAGTCATTTTGCTGGTGATATATGTATTTTAAAGTTCAATTTAATCGTGATTATCCATTATCCTTAATTATTGGACGATAGATGTTAAATCTGTGAACCGAATGTTATCTATCAAGTTCTCTTCATTTTGTAGCTATCTTTCTAACTTACATTCAGGCAAACCTCTTTTGCATGGATTTCGCTCAGAATTTGATAGAAATCAGTTGGGTATAAGATCTTGTATCAAATTTCGTCTGTTCTAAATCAGAATGTTTGTCAGTTATCTATGTCATAGGCAGGCAGGCACAGTACGAAAAATGAATTTTTCGAGTTCTGGGGGATTAAAACCTGGAAATTCGTCTATGTATAATCACCGGAACTGATAGATGTCTGCTTACACTATAGAGGTTAAATTTATGAACTGAATTTTATGTATTCACCCTATCGATTGCGTGTCAGTACGCGTATACTATGAGATAATTTCAATATAGAAGCTTTGTTGAATTGAAAGAAACTTGTTATAATTAAAGGGTAAAAAAGATGAAACGTGAGCTAATGTTATAAAAAGGAACATTTCTTTAATGTCCAAAAAATAAATTTATCGTAATTCTATTTGATGTACGATATTTTTGGTTAACCCCTATGGGGTTTAAACAAACAAATTCGATGGTTTTCCAGACCTCGAACACGCAACATGTAATTGGCTATACGAAAAGCAAGAAAACATTTTTAATGGACCTAATTGTGAATGTAAACCGTTCACAAACCTACTTGAACACATATAAAAAAATTAACAAACTTTTTCCAGATTCATCATGAACATATCGACTTATTAACAATGTTTAATTTTAGTAATTTTCCCTTAACTGGGCGCAAGCGGAAAATCGCCAAATAATATTGAATTCCGCCAAATTTTTTTTGGCGCTTCTTTGCTTGCACCCGGTTAACGGAAAAGAACCTTGATTTTTAAAGATTAAAAAAAACCAAATTAACTATTTTTAAAAACTTAGTTTTAAAGGTAAGAATATAAACAGGATCATTTGAAGTAGTTTGTCGGAAACATGTTAAGCCTAACGTCATTAGCATAGGAGAAAAAAAAAACTGAAGCCTTACTCATTTGGCAATAACATTGTCAATACAATGAATTCAATGTGCGTGCGTAAAACTTCACTGGAAGTTAAGGTAATGAAAATGCGAGAATTTTCTACATCAGTTGAGTAACTTTAGGCAGATTAGAAATTTTTAATTTCATTTATTCTGTTTTATTTTAATTCAAAAGTACTTCAGAATGAGTCTGGAAGGTCGATTAATTAACGATGTTTAATTTTTAGGGCAATACATGCAATGAAAACAAACATAATCGTTTGAAATTATCGGCCGGAAACATGTTAAGTCTAACCTCATTAGTGTAGGGGGGAAAAAAACTAAAACTTTACTCATTTTGTGATGAGAAATGAAGATTTTTTGACGTGAAATTAATTTTTAGAAAATTCTACATTTTGTAGAGGACAGAAGTATGAATCTAAACCATTTTCGAATCCATTCGAACACACACACAAAATTTCATCAAAATCGGACCAGTCGTTTAGGAGGAGTTCAGTCACATACACACGCACAGAAGAATTTTATATATAAAGATGTGTGTGTGTGTGTGTGTGTGTGTGTGTGTGTGTGTGTGTGTGTGT
>JAOUZG010004552.1:288823-302922 GCA_026289955.1 Argiope argentata | reverse complement strand
GCCACCACTGAACGTAGCAGTATCGACAGAATTTGATGTGGCCGACTGTGGACTGTAGCAGTGTCCTTGACCAAATCTGTCAAACTGATATTCTCTTCGAGATAATTGGCCCCAAAGTGGTCAAATACTGACCATTTCCTCCTCTACAAACTTTCAAATAGTTGGCAAAAAAAAAAAAACTGACAATTTTAGACATCATGCCCTTCAGAGTCCTAAGATTACTTGGTACCCTCAGTACCGAACTCAAGTCATTTTTTTTTTCAACTTGCAGTTGTTTTCTATGTTCGGATATTTCTGCGCCTTCCTTTAAATAGTGGTAAAAAATACCGATTCCTCCACAAATGCATCTATTTTCCTGCATTCTTCCAAATCCATAAGCGAAATGCCACTGACTCTTCGCGTGATCTCCGAAACTATACACCCAATTGACTTGAAATTTTTCATAGTTACTCATTTCACGATGCAGACGCTAACTTAGAATGGATTTTACACAAATCATATATCTTAACAGATTTCCATATTTTTGCACCCGACAAATCGTAGTGGTAATCTGTTGCCATGGTGATCGTTTCCAAGGCAACGATTATTGTTCAACTTAGATAGTATTTCATTTTAGTTTAATATTATATTGAGTTTTCATATCTATTTTTCAGTTGTAATTTTTATCTAGGGATGTTGAATACATTTTTATAGCTGGAATGCGTTCTCCTTACAAAATTTCTAGAAGTCTTGGTGACGGAGCATGTTTATTTTTATCTCTGGCTTTGCTAGCGTACAGTAACGTATTGTTACAAGCTGGCGATCGCCGAAGTTGGCGAAGTTCGACGAGGAGCTTCGCCTAAGCCAGGTTGGTTTGACGAAAGAAATAGTCTGGTAGCTGCTGGATCGTTCATGAAGCTCCACGTGCTTTTATACGCTCGCTCGCTCGGCTATATAAGGGACGGGTTGCCGCAGTTTTGACAGTTTTTCCTCTCGGAAAAGAAGTGACTCGTTGTAGCGAGCTGATTATTTTTCTCGCTTGTTATTAGTGAGCTGTGTTTACGTTTGCTGTTAACGTTGTACTATTGAGATCGCTGGGGTTTACTGTTTGCTGTGCTATACGATAGCTGTTTTGCAGTCTGTGTTTATTGTGCGTAAGGCTTGAATTTACGCTGTTTGTGACTGTTGCCTGATGGATTGTATTTATCTGAAGTTTTACTTTATCAAGTCATCTTGTAAATAGCTGTAAATAAATTTGTTTGTGCTGACCTCCAAGTACAGTCTCTCCAATCCAAACCCGCTACGCTAAAAACGTAACAGTGTCGATGGTATATGAATGAGAATCATTATCGTTTCTCACGTGTTTAACAACTGTCATTAGTTTAAAGGCTACACTCAAATATTAGCTGACGCTCTATATGATACTGAAGCTTCATACTTTACCGAATTATACTATGAAAGATATTCCTTATTGTACATAAGGTTTAAATGCTGAGCGACTCTGTTTTCAGTACTCATATTTTTTAAAAAAATGCCATGGTTTAGTTTAAAAAAAATGTTTTTATATTAATTGCTGTTTACTCATTTCAACTTTAATTTAAAGTAGAAATTCTATTGCGCAAACAGAATATTAGAGTAATACATATTACGTTATGGCCTGAGGTCTTTATAATAGTATGAATGAATTACATTCTATTAAAATTTGAAGCTTTAAAATATTTTGTAGAAAATGATATTAAAAGAGGACTTACATAAAATATTTAATTATTAACATTTTAACAAAAATTAAGTTTGATGAACCAATTGATCGCCAAAGGCGGCTAGTACCGTATGATATAAGTATAATAATAATTGAAGATGAAAAGTCCCTCATAAATCTAGATTAATCCTGGTTGTGAAGAAATGATGAAATTGAAAAAGTTGATTCATAGCAGAAACCAAAAACGTTCAAAAGACACAGAGACATAATCACGCAAGAACATTTATGGGTTCAAAATTAATTGTAGGTGTTTGATTAAATGTAAGTAACCATTCTTTTTTATATGTAAATTTTTCTTAATATTTAAAAGACAAGGTAAACTACGTTACAGGAATCCGAAACGTTTTTGAAGTTGTTCTTGAAAACATGAGAAAAAAAAAGGGTACTCGATATTTTCAATTTTGTTGATTGTAAAACGGGTTGAGGTTATTTATGAAGTTTTCATTAGAAGCAAAAATTCTGATAGTTGATAGGAACTGCGGTAATATAACAAAGCTGTCTGCCAAACCAAAGCTGAATGATTCGGCGGAGTTCTTTTTAGATGTGTGGTAAGTATATGCCCTCTTTCTATTCCATAGTATTTGCTTCGGCGATTTATTTTATTTTATTTGTTTATTTGTTAGATAATGCATGTAATTTCGTTGTAAAATTATTTCAAGGCTTAGGAAGTGTGGTTGTCTCTAATTAAGCTACCATCCGAACTAGTACGAGAATTTGAAACTTTAAGCAATAAATAAGTTTATGCTGGATAGAGAAGATTATTATAAATCATTTATATTTTCAAATGGTTTTCAAAACCTCAAAACCATGTAAAATATGCTGCACAACGGTAGTGCCATTAAAACCGAAGTAAAAAAAAACAAAGACTCATAAGTTTTTAAAATAAAATGTTGCCATCAAAAATAACATAAAATATATAATTAAATACATAATAATAAGTGGTTGTAAAAAATTTAAACGCTGCGTTTGCTATGATTCAGACACTATGATACCTCCCTTCCTCTACACCAATAACTAACCGGCATCCTGGCACAGAGGTAGCGTGTCTTCCACGTGATCTGAGCGTCCCGGGTTCGTGTCCCAGTCAGGGCATGGTTGTTCTTCTGTGAGATATGTGACTGTGCCCCCCTGTAAAAAAAGGCTGTGCAAGCGAATGTGGTGAGTGCGTAGCTGAGAAGTACTCTTGGCCCTAGTTGGCGCTACTTCAAAAGCAAGAGACGCCCATTCGGCTTAAAATCACTGACAGCTGACAGCGCGCTTGTCCATAGCAAGTGTCATTGGCAACAACAACACCAATAAGTAGAATAATTGATGGTCTAATCTTAAATTTCTTGAATTGGAATAGTGAAACTTATTGTAATTTGATTTTTCATTAAAAAATACTATCTTCCACTTTTAATTCTCCTAATAAAACAATGTTTTGTATCTTTTTCTTGTATTAAATACATTTTTACAATTCCTGGTTTCTTATAAAATATAAAAATTAATATTTCTCCAGTTAATTTCCAAATGACGTCTTTTCTGTGAATTTAGTTTTAGCCAGATTTTTATGTTAAGCTATAATTAGTTTCGGTTAAATACTTAAAACATTCTATTCTTATTAGAACATCAGGAAATTGCTGAAAATTTCAGAACACTAATGCATGAATAAGAGAATGAAAGCAAATTTCTATCTGTTTAAACACGAAAAAAAGTTAAAAAAGCTGCATTAAAAAAGGACGTGCGAAGAAAGTTTAAAAGATTTCAAAAAAGAGAGAGAAAAAGAGCTAAGGGGGAAAAAAACACCCAGCGAGAAGAGGGCCAAATCTTGGTGTTTAGCCCTAGACGCTTTGAAACCGAATTTTAATAGATATATTACTGCTTTTGAAGTTAACCCTTCTCCCTCCGATGGTGCCTCTGACTCACCATTCAAGATTGTGCATCATTTTGACGTTTTATTTATTTTTCAAATTTAATTGTTAAAAACGTCATCTCTTAACATAATGGTTAAGAAATGCAGATTAATTTTTCGAAGAAATTCGACTTAAGAGAATTATGTATATTTATTTTTCATAGCAATAAACAAATCTTTGTATCAGGTGAATAATTTTGCATCTAATTACTTTTCGGAGTGCAAAGGGTTTATAACTTTAATATAAAAGCAGTCGTTTAATAGAGTTACATTCGATGTTATCATTTACTTATGAATGGAAGTCATGCTATCCAGATACTCTAAATTAAATCTGTTTGTATTCTAGATATGAATGATATAAATGGGAAACCCGATATTTCATGTTAAAATTCAGAATTAAAGGTTTGAAATGTTGTTCAAAACGCCATCGTATGAAGAAAATAATTGCAAAATGTAGAACATTTATAAAGAAGAAAGTCTAGACGTTATGCGAATTCTAAAACATGTATGACATTGAAATCTTCCTTATTACTTAATAGTAATAATCAAATGCAAACAAATCACTATACGAATGTTACAGGCTGCTTCAATGAATATCTTTACTGCTGAACGTAACGCTTTTCTAATTACTGGAGATGTAAAATATATGAAATGAACAGGAAAAGGTTAGCTGTTTCACAAAATTCTATCCAGTCGGTGGAAACAAAAGATTAATCGAACTCGAATATAAGCTCAACCATCACTAGATAATAAATAAATTATAAATAGTACGGCTTAACAAAGGAAATACATAACTATTTATTTCAAAACAATTGTCTCATAGAAAAGGCTTTTGTCTTATCTTAAAATACAAAAAAAATACTTATTTACTAAATTATCAAAATATTCAGTTATCTGCTTTTGTTTAGGTTAAGATTGAATAATGTTTTATTTGGTCATGCACTCCGAAATAAGGTCTTCCTTTTTCTTTTCCTAATAGAAATTCTTTGTAGTTTACAGCAGATTGATTCTATTAGATTCGCGTTTTTCAATTCATTGTTCTTTTATAAAAATTAACTATAATTAAAAGCATTCCTTGCAAAATTATAACCTCTTTTTATATCAAATTTTAGTTCAAATTGTAATTCAAATTGTACCACACTTTTTATGCAACATTTTAATTCATTGCCTGATTGTTTGTAGCAGTCACTGCTTTCAGCATTCCAAAAGTCAAATGAGTTCACTACTAAGATTAAACATGACTAGATTTATAGAATTAATAAAATTTAACCATCACATGAAATCTAAAGAAAGATTCTAATGGTCGGCGACAGAAATTACATTTGACATGCATGATTAGTTTAAAAAATCTTTTATATATTATTTAAGCTTAAGTATATTATCATTATTAGCTCTATTTTTCATGGTATTTTACTGGAAAATATGCAGAGTACTAATTAATCTTTATTTTCTTCTCAATTAAGGGTTTTACACCCTCTACTCCCTCTCATAAATTGTGACTCTTGGGAAAAATCGCGAATAATATTTACGAAATATAGAACTTTAATAATTTTACTGTATGTATCTTGTGAATAAGTATTTTAAACATTTATTTTTGGACTGATTCTAACCAAAATTTGAAACGGAACAACACTTGCAGGCATGAGATAACAAAATTAATTTTATCTATTTCTCATTTCATTTATGAATGCTGTTTACATACCTGTGAAATTACAGGCCGACAGACGGTCAACCGTTTGACGGATTTGGTTCGAGATTTGATAAGTATCCACAATTTAGACGCTAAACTTGTATACTAAATTTCATATATTTATTATTTTACGTTTTGTAATAAATCAGTTCATCAAATCATTTTCAATAAATCGGTTCATTCACAATCAGTTCATTTAACGTAACATCGTTCAAAATTTAATATAAATCTAAAATTGGTCTTAAATTCTTATTAACAAATTTCATTCGTCTAGCTTAGTATATTTGAGAGTTATCCTGTTCACGGCTAGACGTAATTCCAAAAATGTGTTTTTTGAACTGGGGGAGGACCGAAGAGTGAAGATTCGTTGAATTCGAATTTTCTGACGGTTGTACAATATATCCCCTATTCTTTTTACATCAGAAAGTAAAAATAAGGGGGAAAAAAGAATTTTTTATATGACTAGACGTAATTTATGAAGACATTATGTAGATACCCACAGAACCTGACTAAGGCATGTTTATGAGCAGTTTCACCTGGCGCCCACATCACTGGCGGACCCCTAAATTGAATAGAAAGTTTAGCGTTTTCTGCTTTACATTTATTACGTTACATTTTCTAATTATAAATATAAATAGCATTTTTGTCGGATTTTGGCTCTTTAGATGCTCTATACCCTTTTCATGATGGCCATAGAATTGTCAGAAAAGCAGTAAAATGGACAAAGCGATATTTCATTTGACCAATAGGGGGGGGGGGATTTAATAGCTATTTTAAGTTCTACTCAATTTACTTGTATATGTCTATAATGAGGTAAGAATTTCAATTACTTCCAAAAACAATCGGTTCTTTATTTTTGAAATAATGAAGCAGAGAGAATGGACTTCAAAGAAGTTTTTGCCCCGGGCCCCAATTAGGCTAATTCGGGCCCTGGATAAGCCTTCCCAAATCTGAGCAAATCTACAGATTTTCCTCCTTAAAAACTGAAAATAAAGCAGTCAAAAGTGATCTTTCCAAAATTCGTTTACTAATAAAGTTGTGAGCTCCTCTGCAAGATAAAATTGGTGAAGCTTAAACTCACCGCTACAGAATTCCTAAAATACTATTGCAGGGCTGACATCTGGTTTCGGTGTGAATATTCTGAAAAATACTGAATTGATTAGGATGTGTCACATAAAGCATTTAATTACGGACCAAATATAAACACAACATTATAATGAGGTTTCTGGTGCTGCTAATTACATCTACAGAAAGAACAGATCAGCAACTCAGTTACGTCATTAGCTTGACGCTGATTGGTTGGAGAGGAGATGTCATTCACAACGATTGGTTTGCTTGGGCAAGATTTGGAATATTACGAACGTTCAGATTATAATTATGAAGATCGATCTTTGGGGTTAAGCTGACGATAGGTGACTGTTTTTTAGGAGGGAAGGAGGGGGGAATAATCGCAGACTTGCGATTAATACTCCAGTACCAGAATATCGAAATTGTATTTTAAATACCTACTTTCCAGCCAATTGAAACCAAAATTGTACTTTTACCTATAACTAAAATTACAATATCGCATTCGAAAATCTATTCCCTTATTTAGGTCATGTTATTTTTGAATATCCCTTTTACATGCAGAAGAAAATACAGTTCGACAAACAGACAGTATTTTTTAAGTATGGCTCAAAATTAGATTTCAAAAAATCAAAGCTTTTAGATGCGAAAATTAAGAGCAAATTTAATTGTTGAGTTTTTAAATTATTGCGTTTATCTAAATGTAAAAGTGCAGATCGACAGATGGTCAACTAGTAGATGGACTTTTATTTGGATCTACATTTTGGATGTTAACTTGGATATTAATAAGTTTTGTCTATTTAACTCTTAACATTTTTTCTGTTACTTGGATTTTAATTAATATTTATGAGACTAACAGATAAAATTTATCGAAATGAAATTATGTCCAAAATTTAATAGAAATATACAATTTCGATGTAATCGTATTTCACATTTTATCCGTTTAGTACAAAGTTTTTTTTAATAATCTTGTACACAGATACACAGAGATAATTCAAATAATTCGGATAATAACAGACATAATTGCAATAATTAAAGGTCGAATTTTTTCGAAAATTAAGTAGGAAAAAATACAACATATTTTATGAATTTAAAAATATTATTCTAAATATATTTTTAGTTTAATTCAATTATATTAATATCCTATTTTAAAGTAATATTTATAAATATCTTTTTAAAAGTTAAATGAAGAAGTGAATTTAATACCGCTAGATGGCAGCATAATAAAGTGAAAGAAAATGATATTCATAACAATTTCTATACAATTTTTCGTAAAATGATTACTGCGAACTTGAAACAAACTCGAGTCGCGGTTTTGTATTTTGTTTTATTAATTCATTATTTAATACTTTATAAACGCATTTTCTTTTAAGTACTTCTTTTTTTGATTTCTTTGAATTGATTAATTGATTTCCATTAAAACATCCACGTCATTTATAGTCAATCAGAAAGTTGTTTATATGGATAACAGCAAATAAGTCATAAGTTAAAAAACATTCATTAGAGAATATTTTCTTTTTTCAAATTTCATTCACTAATAATAAAAAGATTATTAGGCCGTTAATCACTTATTTTTAAAAAAAAAAATCAAAACTCGTGTTTAGAAAAGATAAATTTTGTTATTCCTATTGAATAACAATGCTTCCCTAGTAACACACAAATATTGTACAATATTCGCAATACTGTTTAATATATTATAATATTGCACAATATTGTACAATATTATGTTACAGGATATGCTACCTGGGTTATTGAAACTTCAAATCATTTTATGCATTTGACTCCACATTAAAGCATATTTTAATCCTGCACTTTTAAAAAATTATTATTGGTAATAAAAAAATAGAGTTCAGTTTTATTTTTTTATTGCATGCTGCAGTTGAATTTTTAAATATTCAGTAGATACCAAAAGCAGCAACCCTGCACCAGTGTTAGAGATCAAAGTACAGGATGATCATTAAAAAAACTTATAAAAGACTTTCCGGATATTAAAGTCTATAACGGATCATTCGCTCAACCAATTGCAAAGAAATTTCAGACGTTGTTATTTGGAGGTATGTGTTCGAGATTGTGATAAAAAAAAGATCCTTCAAAGTTATGGTTAAAGTTAAATAAATAAATAATCGAAATGTTTTAATGTTCATACCCAATTTTCTTTTGCGCAAATAAACCAGCATATTTACAAACTACAATTGGAGTTGAAACAACTGCAATTGTAGTTACGTAAGATGGAGTCGTAAATTATTTACAAAAAGCATTGTAAATAAAGAATGAAAAAAAGAAGTGAAAGGAGGTATTTCATGATTAAAAAAAGATAGACGATTTTATTAGGTGACCGTGAGAACTGCCCCTCCGTCTGCAACAGCTTCACCCCTCTTTGTCAGTGAGAGATGGCGAGTTTTGCCTACTAAAGTCTTCACCACTTCAGGTCAATTGTGGAGATCTGGGCATTAAATAATATGATAATTTAAAAGCCATCTTAAAGTTAATACCCTGGGAACGATCGAAATATCCAAATAAGGTGTGAATGGTTTGACCATGTTTGGCAATGTAACCAACAATGTAACAGATAAATAAAAATGTCGCATTTTGCCGATAGATTTTGGTTGGAACGCTGAGAACTCAATGCAAAGGATAACAACGGCGTTAAGTTCACATATTTTCAAACTTACGATTCAAATGTTCATTCAGCTTATAATTTGTACTAACTTTTTTATAAAATGCCAACTTTCGGCAAGATAACAGATTATAACGATACCGCATTTTGCAGATTGTTTTTGGTCGGTCAACTAAGAACTCGCTGCAATGGATTTAGATTATTTTAAGTTCACAGATATTCCATAGGAAAGGTTAATAAATTAAAAACAACTAAATAATAATTTTCTTTAATTAAATGTAAAATGAATTATTATGAGTTAATTTAAATCCAAATTAGGGAAATTAAGCTAGCCTCCTTGTCGGATTTGTCTTGCCTTCCTCCCCTTCCTATCGGCAAACTTCTGCCTCTTCATCTGAATAAGTAATCAAAAAAATAAAGTCAATTAATACTTGATCTACAAAGAAATTTTTTATTTTAGGTGTTTGGTATTAGGTCACAATGTTAAGGGGCATAACAGAACATGAGTTTCCTTGCAGTTTTCCATGCTCAACACGTAGCTCAATCTTAAAGTTAAGTAGGAGAAATGATCAACATACGATGACAGAGATTTTAAGGACAGAAATCGGGATTGCGCCTAACGTTAAAATTGCTCCAGTTTTATTTTTTAAAGAAAAATCCTTCATTTTTACTACTAAGCTACAACTGCTAACTCACTCTCGAAAATCATTTGGACAAACCGCTCACTTAAAACAAATATTTATCAAAAAAATATTGATTGAACTCGCATTCTTCATTTTCACGTGAAAACACTGAAATACTTACATTTTACCTACTGAGTTACTGCCTGTTGATTTCAATTTTCCTTACGAGTTGCTAAAACCAATTAATTAATAAAATTAATGAATTAACATGTGAAAAAATTGTATTAACATCAAGTGTCATCCATTACAAGTTTAAAAAAAGAATTTGAACTTGAGTGGATGAATGAAAAGTAACGATTGAAACTGGATCCATATGTGACAAACCGCAATCAAGAAGACCATTTGTTCCAGTTGAACTGTCGAGGAAATTCACAATACAACTGCTACCCGTTCATTACACTGCAGGAATTAATACCCACAGTTTGTTGGTATCGAAAAAGACAATCTTCAAGTACCTCCGTTTTGCTGTTATACGGATGTTTCCTCATCAACTCCAGAGCATAGAGATGTTGCAATCTGGGTCTCGACTGAATGAATTTTCCCCTCATCAAATATGATGAGAGCAGCAGATCACCTCAGCTGATATTATGGACGGAGAGCGCTCATTGTTTCTTAACTGGGAACGCAGATTGCAATAATTGCGATCCATGGGTTGGTTAAAATCTTCACGAAATTAGCTCCAGCGCCTTTACAGGAGGTTCAAGTAGCTGTGGCGCGACATGGCAATCTCATTTGTTTTCCGTCTGTACCTTTCAGCAGAGATCCCTTCCACAGGTATGAAAGCGTGCTTCATCAGAAGTATTCAGTATACAGTAATGCTTCAGAATTTCTTAATACCAGAATGGCAGCAGTGAAATGCCGTTAATGACATTGTACGGATTCAAGATGGTGCTCCTCCATAAGTTGACATATGTTTTCGACTAATGCTGACAATTACTGAAATGGCAATTGACTTTGGTTTCATTCCTGTAAATGCAATTTCGTGGCCAGAACGATTCCCTGACCATTGTGACCACTATTTCTGAAGTTTCCTGAAATATAAGGATTACATATTAAATTCATAGGATTTATGATAGTTGAAACATGCCATAAAATCAGAAGTGGCTCCTCCTCCTATATTCTACAAACTCTTGCATGCATTGTGCAATCATCTGTGAAGATACGCAGACTTAGAGCGTGTAATTCCAATCAATTTTTTTTCTTATCTTATCGGTGGTCTTTTTTTAACAGTGCTCTGATTTTGAAAAGTTTTACAGTGTCAATTTTCTCCAAATATATATAGTTTCCATGGTTTTTTAAAATTCTGTTATAAATTTGTAAGGAGGAAATGGGCGTTGCCATTCAAAATTTTTGATTTTTTTTTTACTAAAAATTTCAGGAAAACACGATTATTTAAAATTTATACAGCAGATAAGCTATTTTTTGGAAGGGGGGGGGTCATAAATCGAAGGACATTTTTTAGGACTGCTTTGTATTTTCTTTTTAAGCAATGGGGGTGTATCAGCTAGTAAGTAATATCATTGATATTTGCAGAGATGTTTTCTTTTTATAATTTATTTTTTTAAAGATTTCCAGTTAATTATTTTTATTTTTAAACTTAAAAAGAATATGTTCTGCACAGCAATTTAACTCTGAATGGTTCTTTACAGCAGAAGGTTAAAGAAATAAAAATAGTTTGTTACTACGTATGCTACTGTTAAATCAAGTTTTGCATAAAATTTCAAAGCAAATGCAAAATTTAATTTCTAAAATCATTTTAGAATGAACTTTATTACAAAGAAATTGCGTTAAATATAAATAAAACTTGAAAAATTATTGAAAAAAAGAAATAAAATTTTACTATACTAATTATTTTTTAAAATTTTTTTTCCACAGTTGTTCCATTTAGATGTATGTTATAAATAAATTATTGTAATGATTCTTCCTAAAATTGTTTAAAATCAGTTTAAAAAAAAGATTATTTCTAATAATTGGTGTCTTTCTCTTCATATCTCTACAGAACATTATGACATTTGATTTTTAACAATTTCCATTCTTTAAATCAGTATCCATACGATTCCTTTTTGGAATATAGGTAAGATCGCATAAATCTGAGATTCTGTCTTGAGTTGAGCAAACTTAAGAAATTGAGTTGTAGTTCACAGCGAATCACTATTCACCTTTCATATTTTAAAATATTTTAAGAAATTAATAGACCTATCATGAACAAACATTGAGAAATAATCTCATGAAAATTCGGCCATTGTAGTGTCATAATTTCAATATTTATCTCAATATTTTTTGATTGAAGAGCTGTGAAAATCTGTAGAAATAAAAAAATATCATAATTTTATCTTTGTTGTTATAATAATTTTAAATTTCGAAAGAATATTTTTTATATCTTTCATGAAAAAACCTACCTAAAAAACTAAAGAGATAAATATTTAATATTAGCTGAATAGTATCATAATTAATCAATAGATGGCGACATGAGACGTACATGAGTTGTTACTGTCATTGATAAAATATCTAGCTTACTGTTGTAGTGTCATTATTTATATGTTGAATTTTGTGACAAAAATTAAAAGTAGATTTTCATTTTCATTTAATTCAATTTTTTGGCTGTTTGCAAAAGAGAATTATTTAATTCATTTTCACTGGCTTCTTGATATTTTAGAATTATGAAACTTGGTATATTTTCTTCTTTTCGCAGATGATACAATTTAATATTTCTTTAAAACTTAAACTAATTAAATTATGATTCCTTACAAAAAGAATCTTTTGGAGATTAATGTGAGGAAAAGCGTTATAAGTTTGAGTTAAAGGTTATCCATAATAATAAGTTACAAATTTAAGGCAAAATAAATAGGAAATAATTAAATTTCATTTTTTAATGCTCTACTAAAATTGTGTTCTTAAAAATTGCCTTCATTATTTTCTAATACACGAAATAAATCTAGAGATAATATCGAAATATTCAGCATCGAATTTTTTATATATATATCTGTGTTCTAAAACTTCCTAATTCGAAAAACACATTTTTAATGTTATTATTTATTTTTTATTGAAATTCCATATAGATTTCAATAAAAAATATAGATTAGTTGCTGGTATATTAAATAATACAATTTCTTATAAATTAATGTTATTAAATATTTATTAAGATCTTTTTATACATTCTGCCGTGATTATAATTAAGAATGATAAAAAAGAGAAATACAGAAATCAGAGCAGAAAATAGAGTGAAATCAATCTAAATGAACATTTTCTTTTAAATTTTAAAATTGTGAAATAAAATTTCTTATCCATAAGGAAGTTTCTAAAGTTGTTGCCGAAAAATGTCAAAATTAAATTGATAAACCATTGGCACACCATTAATGAAAAGATAATTTTACGCGTTTTCTATTTTTACTCACTTTCATTTAAATTGATTTATTTCATGTATGCATTTTTTTTTTTTTTTTTGCTCTTTTTTCGCTTATTTCCTGATGTGTTAAAGTTTTGAAATCTTGTTCTAAATTCTGATGAGAATACATTATCACAATTGTTTCAACAACTTAGAGGGGAAACTCAATAAGTTATTTTATCATTAAATCAACAAGTTGCCGTTTTGCTTTAATATTTTTATAATAGTCTCTTGCGAAAAAACATGCATTTTCGCAAATTATATATTTATTTAAAGATTTTCAATTATAATTTTTGTATCACTCTTACTTTTATATTTCATGACAATGTGA
Source organism: Argiope argentata (assembly GCA_026289955.1). Lineage (NCBI taxonomy): Eukaryota > Metazoa > Arthropoda > Arachnida > Araneae > Araneidae > Argiope > Argiope argentata. The sequence goes on along the minus strand of JAOUZG010004552.1, from coordinate 289,522 downwards.
CGTTCACATTTGTAGATAATTATATTTAAACATATGATTGATGTTTATAAATACTTTAATAACTAAATAAATGAAATAAATAGAAATCTAACCAATTATACTTTAAAAATTATTATTATTACTATTTTCATGTTTTACTAAGGCGACCAGGGACCTTTGAAATGAGTTTTTGCAATTTTCAACCTAGCAATTTGAAATTTTACGGGGATTAAGAATAACACTATAGGAGATGACACTCAAAATTTTAAAGCATTATATGAATTTATTTATGATATAGTGAGGGGGGGGTAATATAATAAAATAATCGATGTAAATATCGTCAATGAAAAATGTGCCAGGCTCTCCAAATTTGTTCAAATGCACTCCTATTTTTATTATTACTTGCTCTAACCCTTTTGAAACAAAAGTTGGGATTAATCTTGAATTTTGAGTACAAAATATCATAATTAACTTATGTAATAACTTAAAATTACTGATTTTTTTTTAAAAAAAAGTTTTAGTAGTTTTGAGATATTACATTCTTTAATTTTGATATGTGGTACTCAAACTTCAGATCTAATCCCAACTTTTATTTCCAAAGGGTTAGAGCAACTAATAATCAAAAGTAGAGAGCATTCGAACACATTTGGAGATTCTGGAACATTTTTCATCAACGTTATTTATCGATAATGTTATATTATGTTACCCCCTCCCCCCCCC
>JAOUZG010004552.1:231626-288723 GCA_026289955.1 Argiope argentata | reverse complement strand
TATATATATATATATATATATATATATATATATATATATATATATAAGCTATTAAGGTGACCAGGGACATTTTAAATGACTTTTTGCAATTTTCACCGTAGCAATTTGAAATTTTAAGGCATTAAGAGTAACACTATAGGAGATGACACACAAAATTTTAAAGCACTATATTAATTTATGTAATAATATATAATATAATATTAGCGAATTAATTATGTAATAATATATAATATAATATAATATAATATAATATAATATAATATAATATAATATAATATAATATAATATAATATAATATAATATTAGCGATAAATAACGTTAATGAAAAATGTTCCAGGCGCTCCAAATTTGTTCGAAAGCGCTGAATTTTTTATGATTACTTACTCTAACCCTTTTGAAACAAAGATTGGGATTAATCTTGGAGTTTGAGTTCGAAATATAAAAATTAACCGATCTAAGACTACTTAAACTTTTTAAAGAAATCAGTAGTTTTGAGTTATTACTTTGGTTAATTTTTATATTTCGTAACTCATAAATATATTAACTACATAAATATATACCCCCTAACTCATTAATAAATTAATATAATGCATTAAAATTTTGTGTGTCATCTCCTACAGTGTTACTCTTAATGCCTGTAAAATTTCAAATTGCTAAGGTGAAAATTGCAAAAAGTCATTTTAAAGGGCCATGGTCGCCTTAATCGGATGCTTCACAAATTTGTTCGGAAACTTAATATTTCGACTATTCTAGTCAGCTGCCTAGTTGAAAATCCACCTCTGTGTCTCAAACTGTCCTCGATTATGTCAACAATGTCCGTGGATCTTGTTACCTCCGACCTTTCAAGGTGATCACTTAAGGCAACAGGGGACCTTTAAAATGCCTTTTTTTTAATTTTCACCTTAGCAATTTGAAATTTTACAGGCAATAATAGTAACACTATGGGAGATGACACACAAAATTTTAAAGCAATATTTATTTATTTATTTATTTATGAGTTAGGAGTATTAATATAATATAATGTTAGCAATAAATAACAATAATAAAAAATGTTCCAGATGCCCCAAATTTGTTTGAAAACGTTACAATTTTTATTATTACTTACTCGAAGCCTTTTGAAACAAAATATGGGATTAAACTTAAAGTTTGAGTACGAAATACCAAAATTAACCAATGTAATAACTCAAAAATACTTAAATATTATTAAAAAAAAATCAGAAGTTTTAAGTTATTATATTTGTTAATTTTGATACTTCGTATTCAAACATCAAGATTAATCCCAACTTTTGTTTCAAAAGGATTAGAGTAAACAATAATAGAAATTGGAGAGCATTCTAACACAATTGGAGTGCCTGGAGCATTTTCCATTAACGTTATTTATTGATAATGTTATATTATGTTAACCCCCCCAACTCGTAAATAAATCAATATAATGCTTTAAAATTTTGGGTGTCATCTCCTATAGTGTTACTCTTAATGCCTGTAAAATTTCCAATTGCTACGGTGAAAATTACAAAAAGTCATTTTAAGGCGACCAAGGGACCTTTTTAAAATGATTTTTGTAATTTTCACCTTAGCAATTGGAAATTCTAAGGGCATTAAGAGTAATACTGTAGGAGATGACACACAACATTTTAAAGCACTATGTTGATTTATTTATGAGTTAGGGGGGTTAATATAATGTAATAATAACGATAAATAACGTTAATGGAAAATGTTCCATGCAATCCAAATTTGCTCGAAAGCGTTCCAATTTTTATTATGAATTTCTTTGCTCCTTTTGAAACAGAAGTTGGGATTAATTTTGAAGTTTAATTAATTTTGATATTTCGCACTCAATGTAATAACGCAAAAATATTTGAACTTTTTTTAAAAAAAAAATCGGTAGTTTTAAGTTATTACATTGGTTAATTTCGATCTTTCGTACTCAAACTTCAAGATTAATTCCAACTTTTGTTTCAAAAGGGTTAGAGTAAGTAATAATAAAAATTGGAGCGCTTTCGAACAAACTTGGAGCGCATGGAACATTTTCCATTAACGTTATTTATCGTTATTATTACATTATATTAACCCCCCTAACTCATAAATAAATTAACATAGTGCTTTAAAATTTTGTGTGTCATCTCCTACGCGTTACTTGTAAATCCTGTAAAAATTTTAAAAGGCTAAGGTGAAAATTACAAAAAATCATTTTTAAGGTCCCTGGTCGCCTTAATCGGATTCTTTACAAATTTATCCGGAAACTTAATATTTCGACTGTTCTAGTCAGCTGCCTAGTTGAAAATCCACCTCTGTGTCTCAAACTGTCCTCGATTATGTCAACAATGTCCGTGGATCTTGTTACCTTTTGAGCCTTCCAGGTGATCACTTAAGCTGCATCGCGGGGACGGAGGGAGAGAAAGACCACGAAGACGCATTCTACTTTCGGTTTGCTTTGTGCTATCAGTCACTCTGTTGAGAGAGGCACACCCTGTAAATCATTCTCGTACGCGGCGTTCACTGAACCGCGGCACCTGAACCAAGGAAAGTTTCCTCTGCTTCCGTAGACTTCCCCCAGCGAGGCTCATTATTAAGAGTTCCGAGGTGCATTCCAACTCCGCTGCTTTTTTTTTTCCATGTGCAAGCGATGCAGCGAGCATTCCTCCGGTGCTCCCTATTTTTCTTTCTATTTCCGACGCCCTCACTATTTCTAGATCACTTTCCCATGAAATGTTGCGCTCTGTTTTCATTTGCCTCTCCTCCCACCCACATTTTTTTACCGCATATTTCCCCCCTCCCCTGCACTGGAAAATCTCACCTAATTTATGATTTGTTACGCAGTTCGTCGGGTGTGAATTCTCTGTTAGTTGATTTTGGATTTCGATGACAGATTTCGGAAGCCAACTCGGAAATGGGTAAATGAATATGCAGCGTTTTTTTCCCCTTCAGTTTTCCTAATTTTAACTGACATGGATTTGGTGTCAAGTTTTTTCGTTCGGAAAAATAATTTTAATAATGATTCGTCAATAATTCTACTAAGTAAGAGAGAAGTTTACTTTAGTTATATTGACGTCCAATTTAAAAGCACCACTAGGGTTATTTTGGGACATGCCTCGTAATTTCGAGACATGGTCAAACGATGAGGACGACACCTGAGGAGGTAATCTTTCCAAATTTCTGTGGGTAAGTAAGGGAGGGAGATTGTAAATAAGGTAGAAGTTTACTTTAGTTATATTGACGTCCCTCTTAAAAGCACCACTAGGGCTATTTGGGACATGCCTCGTAATTTCGAGACATGGCCAAACGATGAGGACGATACCTGAGGAGGCAGTCTTCTTTCCAAGTTTCTGTGCCACGTTTGCGGGAGGGCATTTGTGCCTGACATATTTAACGTGCACCAGATCCTTTTACACGACGTTCCTGGGTAGAATTAGTTTTCGAGGGCGATGCCTTACCACCGGGCCGCTGCGGCACTATTGGAAGGGAGAAGAAAAAGAACAAACTTGTAAGAACAGTTAAATAATCTTATTTAAGGGTACAATGGACGATGAAAATTTAAAAAATCGATGAAATTTGCTATATTTTTATTTTGATCTTTTATGTATATTTAAACTGTAAGTTATCGTTTGGAAAAAAAATTATTTTGATATCTTAATTAGTTTGCACAATATCAGCGTTTTGTTATTGTTATTAGGATGCCACACCCACTTGTTTTCATTTGAACAGCTGCTGTAAAAAAAGTTTCGTTTTCCTTCAAGCGCTCTAGTGTACCTAATTTTTAATTCTGACTTTATGCTGTTGTTTTTACTTTGGCAGATGTTAAAAACTTCTACTTTTTCTTTCTTTTATTGTTTGTTTTGGTTTGTTTATTCGTTCTTCGTATATTTCATATTCGAATTGCTCGTTTTAGTTTCTTTGAAATTAGATACAAAAGCAGTTCTATTCGTGGTTAAAATTAAAATTTACTCTTTTTTTAATTATCTTTTTTGTTTTTGTTTTTCTAAATTCTGTTTTAAAAAGAATTTAATCAGTTTTCACTTCCAAAAGCCTAATAGGTCGTCCAAATAAAAGCAGACAAAGTTTGAAAATGCTAAGATATGATGGACAAAGAAATCCTTTGATTCATAACCAAGAAATTCTAATGACATTTTGGAAGTTTCTACCAAATGCAATAAAACTGAAATATTGAATTCATCATCTTAAAATTGTGTATAATAGTTACATTGTTCTGTGCAAACACTTTAGTATTCTTTTTTGAAGAATATTCTTTGTCATGAATTTAAGGAATAATTTCTTCAAATAATTTAAGCAAGTTTTTTTGTTTATTCTTCAAAAATGTGTCTTCCTGTGCTCAATATGGTAAAGAATTTGGTTCTGTATTTAGGGAGGAAATTACAGAAAAAAATCTTTGAAGTGAACAACAAAATTCTAAAGCCCTTCTTTTCTCGTCAAAGAAAATATATCAAAATTTGATTGCTGATTTATTATAACTCTGAAAAAAATAGTTAATCATATAAAATAAATTGTATCTTATAAGCATGTATCATATTGTCATCATATAATAACAATAAAATGAAAAAAATACAAAAAATCAGCACATTTCAAATTAGAAGAAAAACATGAGGATATAATTTATGCAGCAGGTGTATTTTGATTTGCTTCAAAATTTGTATGTTTATGGCTGCAGATATAGTTTAAAAATGTTATATGAATATAAATTAATCTTTGTGGCTTATTAAATGTTATTAAACAAGTCTTATTTTCATTTGAACTTTTTTTAATTGAAAAAAAGGAGTTGGTTTTGCTACACCAGAAGTATTTACTTTATATGTTTTGTGGATTCTTACAAATATATTATAAATCAATGGATGTATATATTGCAAAAAATAAACAATTTTTTTATAAACATAAATATTTAACATATTTAAGTTGTTTCAATTATGTTTCTGGTCTGTAGAAACCATTGAAATGTATTTTTAGCTTTTTCTCAAAATGAAATTTTATGATGCTGTCCAAATTTTCAATTACTCCATGCGCATTATATTTTTAGTTACAACTCTGAAACTTTTATCTTATGCTGCATGAACATATGATAATATAATTTTGCATTTTAAGATAAATTATGTGGTTTATATTTTTTTATTGAAGATCTCAAGTAATATTATTGCATTGATTTTTTAAAAATTTTGAAAAAAAGTCAATAATGCCAAGTTTTAAAAGAAAAATCATATTTTGAATTAATTTAAACATGCAAAATATTTTGTAGAATTAAAAAATGTATCTGAAAACACAGAAATAGTTAACTTATGTTCTATTTTTATGCGCATGGAACAATTTGAAATTCTACAATATTTTCATTTTTTAAAAATATTTTTCTAACAAAATTAAAAAGTTATCAATAAATTTTGATGAAATTTTTATTGATGTATTAGATTGATAAAATGCATTTAACATGAAAATTTCAAAACAATACCTCAAAAAGTGAGAAATTTTGGTTTCAACGTCCATTGTACCCTTAAAGCTTTGACCAATATGGTTCCAGAGATGTTTTTGAGAGAGAAAAAAACCCAATATATATTATAACGGCCATACATCCAAACATTTCCCTATCAACCCCTTAACAGCTTTATTTTCTTTGTTATCTAATAAGCTAACACCTTCTATTTTGGGAGTATTGTCTTATCTTGATTCAAATGGAAATCCATCGAATACTTGACTTATCTACGCATTCGAAGTCATTTTACTATTGAATTATAATTGTTTAATGGTTTATTTTTTTGTTCACAACTATCAAAATTCGATAAATCGATGCACGTTCGGCATATGGGTAAAACAGTTAAGTGGTTAAGGAATGTTGTTAGTTATGTTAGAATGTTAAGTAATTAATATGTTGGACTCCTTAACCCTTTACGGTCCGATGTCGAGTGTGACTCGACATTAAAGACTGTGAGCCATTTTGACGTTTTATTTATTTATTTTTCAAATTTAATTGTTAAAAACGCCTACATAACGGTTAAGAGATGTAGATGAATTTTTCAAAGAAATTCGACTTAAAAGAATTATGTATATTCATTTTTCATAGCAATAAACAAATCTTTGTATTAGGTGAATAATTTTGCATCTAATTACTTTTCGGACTGCAAAGGGTTAACGGAGATCACAAATGAAGTAAGGACTGGAATACTGTATAGACATTTGCCGTATCAACAGAGATTCAGGCATATTATAACTATAAACTTGGATTGTTGTAGTTTCATGGTAAATTGGATTTATTAAATTAAATTTATTACAGTGCCAGCGTTCTGGCGCAGAGGTAGGTCGTCTTCCTCGTGATCTAGGCGCCCTGGGCTCGAGTCCCGGTTATAGCATGGTTGTTCTTCTGTGTTCTGTCTGTGAGATGTGTGAATGTGCCCCTCTTCCTGTAAAGTGGGGTTGTGCAAGCGAATGCGATGTTGTGTCATCTTCATGTGAACTAGAAGTCAGACTTCTACCCTTGGGTGCTCAGGAGTCCATACCCTCAGAAGCTACTGCACCCCTCTTACCGTTGTAAAACGGACACGTCATCATCATCAATTAATTACAGCATTCATATGTATGCATTAATTTTGTCCTATATATTTATAAATATAAATCACTTCTATTTCTCCACTAGTCCTTGTTTTTGATGAAATTGATCTGAAATCTGAACTCAATTTTGCATTTTCTTTGTAGAACGAGGCAAACATTTCAATAGCAAACTCAACTTACCCTAAGTTCTTCTATTTTGATTGAAAAAAAAAGGAACACAAGGTTTATTTTATTAACTTTTATTTTTATTATCCATTGTGAATTTTTTTATGATGCCATCACTACCCATGATCCTCATATTAAAAAAATATGGATGGGCACTCAACCCTAACGCAACTTACTTCTCGACAAAAAGTTTCGATATGGCCAGCACGAAATTCACAATAGCAGTTCACAGAAAACAATTTCCACAATGGTAAAGAAAGACAATATGACCGGGTTTTCAAGAAGAAATGATGTTCAACGACATGACTGAAAAAGGAAGTTTTTTTTAAGTATTGACCTTCGAAAATTTTGAGCTTGCAAAATCTGTTGAATAGGATTGAGGCTCGAATTCTATTATTTGCAAAAATGTATAGGCAGAAATTCAACTTTAAAGCACTTGCAAAATTATTTAAAAAAAAAATAGCATCCGTCATCAAAATTTTAAACACCATAGAATAGAATTCGCCTGCTTCATAGCATCAACGAACTTGCAAGATATTCGGTCAAGAATATAATAGTTTTTAACCTGCTCGATAAAACAAGTAATATAAAAAACAATTTTTTAAAATCAATTCCTACTTTGGATATTAGGAAAAATTTCATTTTAGTTACTTTTTATTAATTACAATTGTTGTTCTCGTGTTTAGCTTTACAACGGAAGGAGGGGTGCAGTAGCTTCTGAGGGTATGGACTCCTGAGCACCCGAATAACGATTACCTTTGACTCAGTACCCCCAGTGGTATAACTCGCGACATGGAGAACTTTGTTACCAGGTTAGAACTCACAGCACAAGAGAAGCGAACCCAACGTCCTACCAACCAGACTATCCCGACCTAACAATTGCGACTACTACAAAGGCGAGAAAGTTGGTTTTTAATTAATTAATAAAAACTGTATTAATATCAAATGTTATCTACTACAAGTTTAAGAAAATTTACTTGAACTTAATTGGATGAATAGAAAGAATCTGTTTTGCAAAGCCTTACAGCAAAATGAGCACACACTCACACCAAGACTTATCGCTCAATAAATAAGTCTAGATCGTGAAATACTTCGAATTCATCTGCCAAGCACAGGAAGATCTCGTCTCGGCCCCTGACCTATCGGAGTCAATACTCTGAGCTACTGGGAGTGTTAATTTCCCACTTGCCGGGTTCCCGCGGAGGACCAGTAGTCCTGACCAATTGGCAATTACGATTCCGAAAGGCAAGAACCTCTTCGAGTTGGGCGCCAATTATTTCGATGACCCGCGGAGCAGTTGTGATTAAACAAGCGCCCGAGAACCCTTCCTTCCTCTGGCGGATGTGAAATATAGAAGGGCTGGTAAGGCTCAGAAGAGCAGTTGCAGCTTGCAAATTTATGAGCAAAGACATATTTTTCTTATGTTAGTTAATTTAGTAACTTTACGGGAATTCTGCTTTTCCGTTTTTTGCTAACATTTGGCTTTCTGAAATTGTTATATACCAACGGTACTTAAACCTTCAAACAGGATTTTTCTGCACTGCTTAGATCACGCTGATATCTTCGTAATATGGCTGTACTTTCTGTTGGTATTCATAAGAACACGAAGAAAATAGATCCGACAGCTAGCAATAAATATCAATTAAAGGAAAAATTAGAAATCTTTAATTATCAATTACATCAATTTAAGCACTTTAATGCAACAAGGGAACTTTAAAAATAACTTTTTTCAATTTGCACCTTAGCAATTTGAAATTTTACAGCCATTAAGAGTAACACTATAGGAGATGACACACAGAAATTTAAAGCATTATATTAATTTATTTATGAGTGAAAGAAATTAATATAATATTAACAATAATAGTGTTAAGGAAAAATGTTCCATGCGCTCCAAATGAGTTCGAAAGCGCTCCAATTTTTATTATTGCTTCCTCTAACTCTTTTGAAACAAAAGTTGGGATTAATCTTGAAGTTTGAGTACGAAAGATCATAATTAACCAATATAATATCTTATAACTATGGATTTTTTAAAAAAAGTTTAAGTAGTTTTGAGTTATTACATTGGTTAATTTTGATAATTCGTACTTAAACTTCAAGATTAATCCCAACTTTTGTTTCAAAAGAGTTAGAGGAAGCAATAATAAAAATTGGAGTGCTTTCGAACCAATTTTGAGATCCTGGAACATTTTTCATTAACGTTATTTATCGCTAATATTATATTATATTAATACCCCCTCCCATAATTCATAAATAAATTAATGCTTTAAAATTTTGTGTGTCGTCTCCTAAAGTGATACTCTTAATGCCTCTAAAATTTCAAATTGCTAAGATGAAAATTGCAAAAAAATCATTTTTATAGGTCCATGGTCGTCTTAATTGGAAAAGCAATTAAAATTTTTACTTTTTCCTCTTTCTTGTCATTGTTTTACACCAAAACAACTAATAATATAAGAAAAATTTTTAAAAAAAATTGATGTAAAAATAATTAAAAAAAAGAATTAAAGCATGCGATAAAATAATAATATGCCAATTGTCAAAATTTTGTTAAAGAGGTATTTTATATATATATATTTCAAACTTGCTACGAAAGCGTAATTTTATATAATGCTTGAAAAGTAGATTTTTGTCAATTATGTTGTTGGAAATAGACTGTCTGACAGTTAAATAAATAAATAAATATCAATTCCCTTTTACATGTCTTCCATTTAGAACCAAAAATATGTCTTAGCTACTTTCGCGTCACAGCCCTTTTCACGAGGCGGTCTTCATTCATGCTTTCATTCACAGATCGTACTTTAGACCTGAATCAGAGAGCGATCACTTCTGATCCAGTACTGTCAGTAGTATTGTCCTGAATTCGAAAACTTTGGGACCACGACACATTTATACATGCACCAGCCACCACATACACAGGGAGTCTTCGACCGGCAAAGTGGTTTGAACTCACAACCCAATGGATACGAATCCAACGCCCTACTAACCAGGTTATTAAGGCTCTTTTTTGTTACCATTGTGTCAATTATAGAGCGGGAAAAGTATTTTTGGCCATCTTTAAAAGAATGCAAGATTTTTAGAGGAGAGTGTAAAGTAAATACAGTCGACCCTCTTTTAGCGAAGATTTAATCTTACTTGTTAAGTGAAACTGTTTTTACATAAGAATCTGTGTGCAGGGCAGTTGGTTTTATTCTGAAATATATATATACTAGCAGTTTCCGCACGGCGTTGCCCATGGCATAGTATCCAAGAAGAAAAATGAGCTTTAAGCTTAAGCCTTGCCTCCACCCGACATGACATGGCATGTTACGCAACATCAAACATAAAAATACATTTAGAAATTATCAAAAATAGCCACAAAACAATTTTTATAGCATACATTCAGAAATATTTAGATTGTTACAAAGGTAAAAATATCATATGTCAGTAGACAAAATACAGACGCTCATTTCGAGTTTTGATATCTTTCTTTTCAACATAATGAGATTTGAGTCACTTCTTAAAATCTGACGTAAACAAAGAAATGTATCGCATATGTATACCACAGCTCTTGCTATTTGCACATGCGCAGTTTGTGGTTTTCTCGTATGCGTGGATAAGTTAAAATCACAATTATAAAACTCCTCTTTTTATTTTTATATGATTTTAATATACTAAAAGCTTCTCCAATAAACGCTGAACAAAATGGTAAAAATATCTTCATTATTCGTTAACTATTTCTCGAGTTTTTGTGGTTCCAACATACAGACGCTTTCAGGAGGCTTCATTTTATATTATATATACTAAAACAAAAATATATAAAAATAAATTTATTATTTATGATGCATGCTTTTTTTAGAAAAAAATTGTGTAATGAAATTTGATTCAAAACTTGGTGAAAATGGGACCTAACATTATCATTAACCCTTTGCATTCCGATGGCTCCTCTTCGGCACCATTCAAGACTGCACACCATTTTGACGTTTTATTTATTTATTTTCCAAATTTAATTGTTAAAAACGCCTACATAATGGTTAAGAGATGTAGGTTAATTTTTCAAAGAAATTCGACTTGAAAGAATTATGTATATTCATTTTTCATAGCAATAAACACTTTTTTGTATTAGATGAATAAATTTGCATCTAATTATTTTTCGGAGTGCAAAGGGTTAAATACATTTGTTACGTACATAGCTACTGCGTGATAATGGTGATGCTTCTCATCATACAATGCAATAATTTCCCATATTTTCAGGGTCTTCGTTATTTCAAAGAAAAGCAATTGTTCTTAGTCTATTATTTACTCCTCTCCTATATCAAATATTATAAATATGATCTAGAACTTTTTTTACGACACAGAATGAAGTTTCATAAGCTCTTGGCTCCATAACCTTGATTAGCGATACAGTCTTATCAATTAAGGTGTGATCTTGGCTCAGATTTTTTGGTGTCATGCTCGCCAATCCTATACAGCTAAAAATTCTTTCATACAAAAATAAGGATTCACTTCAAACAAGTGTTCTACAAAGATTCTTATTCAAGATATGCTCAATTCTATTTGCGACGTTATATTTTCTCATCACTCTTTCTGCGAAACATCGTTCGTTAAGAGAGTTTGTTTGTTCGTTTGCAATCCCTCATTATAGGAGGTGTTTTGTTGATATATATGCTTGGTTATTAAAATGTTAACGTTTTATGCAGATAATTTCAATATATATTAAGAAGAAATATATTAGCAATTATTTGGTATTTTGATTCTCCAACTTGAAACTAATCGTTAAATCTCATTTTATTATTATTTCCAGAATTGTGGTCAATAAAACAATAACTAATAAATTTGCTAAATTCCATTTCCTTATACCCAGGTAGCACAACCTGTTGCACAATATTGTGAAATATTATATGATATTAAACAATATTCCACAATATAAAACAATATTCCGAGTATTGATCAATGTCATACAATATTGTACAATTGTGCTACAAGGGTATAAAGGGGGGACTATTTAATTTTAGTTTCAATATTATTTACTATCATTCGGTTTTTTTATAAGATTTTATAATCTCTTTTTATAATTATATACAAATCCTGCTAAAGGAAATGGATATTCAATCGCTGATGAGTCTTTCGATGCGTTTCTTATTCTTTTTCGGTATCTTTGTTGTTTCTTAGTGTCAGTGGTCTTATGAAGACATCCGAAATGTGAGTCAACACCCCTTGAGGCAACCTTGAAGCGAATGAATTGAAGGGTAGTGGCTCCACCAGATAATGGGCCGGAAAGGCAGTCTTTGAGCGCGTGCCACCGGAGAGGTTTTTGACACAATTTAGTCACGCCCGGTGGCAGCACTCGGACACGGACTAGTGCTTCTTTGTTGCAGGAGATTCCATTCATGAAAAGAATTGTGTGCTATGGTATCCTTACGATATAATCTAGGTAAAAATTGCCTTGATTAAGTCTTGTAAGGACCACTTGTCTAGTTTATATTCGCTTTCACTTTTATGCTGTTTCGCTTGAGTTGCGCTGGAGTTGCATTCTTGAACCAAGCATCATCTTCTAGGATTTCTGGCACTCAGTACACTTTTTATATATTGAATCATGAATTTATCGTGAACCTTTTTTTATATATATTCTCAGATCAGCAAACAGAATAAAATATGTCAATACCAATTTGGCGGATTATTTTAGCTTAGAATTCGTTGAAATTTTCTTTTTAAAGTCTTCGAAACTATTAGCGCCACCGCCCTGGCATAGAGGTAATTCGTCTTCCTCGTGATCTGGATGTCTCGGTTAGGGCATGGCTGTTGTTGTTGTCTATGGCCCTTTTTCAAGCCCACTGATTGTCAGCGATTTAAACCGATTGAGTGTCTCTTGTTTTTCAATAGCGAAAACTAGGGCCAAGAGTGCGACTCAGCTACACATACACGTCGCAACCCTTTTCACGGGGTTGACTTCATTCATGCATTTATTTACAAATCGTAATTTAGATTTAGAACAATCACCTCTGACTCATTAACCCCAGTGGTATTACTCTCGACATGGAGGACTTTGTGACCATGGCAGATTTTACGAGCACCAGCCACCATACACTCGAGGAATCTTAGGCCGGTGAGGTTCAAACTCGCAACTTAAGGTATACGTCCAACTTTCTACCAACCAGGTTATCCCGGTCCTCAGTGATTGGTTGTTTTTCTGTGTGCTATCTGTGAGATGTGTGAATGTGCCCCCCTGTAAAAAGGGGTTGTGCAAGCGAATGTGATGAGTGAGTGGCTAAGTCGTACTCTTGACCCTAGTTGGAGCTACTTCAAACAAGAGACGCTCACTGATTCAAACAAGAGACGATCACTGATAGCCGTCTGCTCGCTTGTCCTTGGCGAATACCGTCAGTAACAACTACAAACGATTAGCAAAGTTTTTCTCTCATTTTCCATTTATAATTGAATACATTTCTTCACCTTTCTCTATAAAAGCAGCGGATATTGTTCAACCGAAAACTTTCTTGAGTATTCTTTAATAAAAGTATTTCATTATCTCCGCGTAAAATTGTGGTTCTAAGGTAAGGCATTCAATCGGTTAAATACATTGCACTGTATCTATGGACAATAGTTACGAAATATTGATTGTTTCAGCAAATCTCTCGTGTAATTATAGGCGATTAATCATCCTTGAAATATAATATATGTGGGTTTGAGTTTGAATCTTAGAACCAATGCTAACGAGCATTTGATTTTTCAAAAGTACTTTTGAATTCATAATGAAAGGGACAGGTACAACATTTCGGACGAACACAACACTCAAAATAAAGAAAGGAGAAAGGAAGACTGACTGCTTTTTAGACAAATTTAAAAAAATGCAGCATCACAACATCGCCTTCTTCGTATAGCGTGAAGTACTTCTAACACCAACTCTAGCGTGAAAAAGTGATCGTCATTACGTCACCTTCATGCGTGTTGTCATCGCATGGGGCTAAATCTTTCCCACATATATGAAGTTTAATATATTATATTTCTGCTCAGGCAGACAGTTTAATTTTTTTAAAGTTTTAAATGAAGAGATCGAAACATGGTTTAAAGAAGAGATTGATATAATACTTGGTTTTCACGGGAGAATAAAAAAACCCGTCTTTTATACATAAAATTTTTATAAAAAATTGACCAACGCTCACTAATTTCTGGAATGAGCAAATCCCGATTGTTAATTTGCTTAAGGGAACTCATGACAAGAACTACATTTGTAATCGCAAAATCTCTGATTAAATTTTATAAATTTAATCCATTACGTTTTTAAGTGATTACGTTTGTAAAACCCCAATTTTGCGGGGGATTTCTTTAATGTGAGTGGTAGAGACAGTGATCACATCCAATTTTAGTCCCAAATTTTTATTTACAAGTAGATTCGGAACACAACACACGCATAAATCAAAAATACGAAAGAAACGCAAACCTATCTTGCTCAATTCTTCTCCCGCATTCGGCTAGATGGGTTGCTATCAGAGGTGAGCAGGGTTGCCAAAGTTGGCAGGTCTTACATGCTTATGAAAGTACAGACCGCCTGACTGTCAGTCACTCAATGTTTTTCGTTCCAACTTTCATCGGCATCTGTAAGCGCTTTTCAACCTGCTTACCAGATTGCCAGTGAGGCAGTCGCACAGACGAACTTCCTATGAATGAATTTCTTTCAAAATCTGATATAAATATACAATTTGGAAGTAGAAACAGATATCACGTTTCATCTATCCAGCTGCAAGAATTGTTTTCAAGTTAATATTCGGATCGAAAGGTATAATTCCAGAAATGTGTTTTTCGAACTCCGGATGATATGAAACGTGAAAGTTCGACCAAATATCGAATTCATATTTTTCGACAAGTTGATTTTTTATCAAATTCAAAATTTATATTATTATCGAATTCAAAAAATATATAAACACTGCAAAACTTTTCGACATACTCACATTGTGTCATCAATCTTTTCGACATTCATTCCCCACGAAAATGCATGGAATTTGTTCTTGTCATTATTGAAGTGATTAAGATTGGAACTATAGTATTTTCTTTAAAATAACTTCTTAAATTATAAAAGATCACTTCATATGATTTTGCATACCTTCCGCATTGTAAAAATGGGCTCAAATACCAATTTTGATAACAATTTTCGAAATATTAGTTGGCCTTATTGCAAAATGTAAGATAGTTCGATTTTCTAGTACCTCGGTTGATAAATATTCAGAATAATCGAAAAGAAATTTTTTCAAGGAATAAGATATATAGCCCAAAAATAGTGCTAAAAAATTCTAAATATGTGTTTTCGTTCAAGATTTTGAAACAAATAATAGAATCGTTCAATTTAAATGCAAATTTTGAAAAACAGTTATCTCTGGCGATATTATTGAGGAATTTTAAGTCAGATTAAGCACAAGGCTTCGTTTTGGCTATTATATTTCTTCATATATAATTTGAAATAAGAATTTTAGGTAAATTTTTACGAGTATAACGAACCCAAGATTAAATCTAACATCTTTTTTTGAAATCTGTTTCTGAGATAATTTTTTTTCGTTCACAATACATCTTGAAGAAAAAAGAAAAAGGAAATTATAAGAATGATAAAATATCTACAAACTAAAAAAACCACTGAATAAATAAATTATTTAACATATTCAACAGTTTTGATTGTATCATTTTTATTTTTCCTAAGTGAAGTGACCCGACAGAGGCTTTAAATCCAATCTGATTATACATGATAAACAGGAGGAATTATTAGAATTAAAACGGATTAAACATGTATTTGCTAATTGCTCTTTGCCGTTGACTGTCAATGTTAAACAGTCTTGAACCAATGTTGTAGAATTATGGAAAATCAATGAAGATAAAACGATTTGGTTCATGAATCAGATGCGATAATATTATCATATTTCATCTTATCATCATTCAGCCTCTTTTTTTATGAATCATTTATATTACATGATAATACTAATGAGGCTAGCTGCCATCTGTGACCAGCTGTTCACCTACTTTATTAATAGTATTAATACAGAAATTATATTGTTGTTATTTCTAATGGCACTTGTCATGGAAAGCTCGCTTCGTCAGAGAATTTAAGACGAATGAGCGTCTCTTGTTTGAAGTAGCGCCTGTAGTGCCAAGAGTACGACTTAGCTACTCACTCATTACATTCGCTTGCACGGCCTCTTTTTAAAGGGGGGCACAGTCACACATCTCTCAGATAGAACACAGAAGAATAACCATGTCCTGACCAGGACACGAGCCCAGGACGCCCAGATCACGGGGAAGACTAACTGCTCCTATGCCAAGACGCCTGCACAGAGACTATATAGAATATAGTATTCGCCAACTAATATAGCATTATGTCACCTCGCCAAGTTAAGACAACGTTGGATAAAGTTGTATTTAAATATAGCACAAGGCTAAAAAACGTTTTATATGGCTTAAAACGTTTTATATGAATGAATTGCCTTGTAATAGCTTTAGCTATTTCTGTCCGAAATGATTTCGTATTAAAGTAAATTCTCTTAAAAATTAACCTTCATCAGGATGGCACTTCTCATTTACCATATAATGACGACTGGCGCTCGTTAAACCTGTTCGTGGTCGCAAAGTCCTCCGTGTCGAGAGTTATACCACTGAGGGTACTGGGTCAGAGGTGATCGTTCTCTGTTTCAGGTCTAAATTACGATCTGAGATGAGTGAATGAATTTGCATGAATGAAGTCCACCCACTTAAAAAGGGTTGTGGCGTGTGTGTAGCTAAGCCGTACTCTTGGCCCTAGATGGCGCTACTTGTAAAACAAAGAGACGCATTTCTTAGGTTTAAATCTGCTGATCTTATTAGCGGAGGCTTTTCCACGGCAAGTGCCACTAGTCACAACACACACGGCGCATCATTTTGACGTTTTATTTAACTATTCTTTGATTTTTTCATTGTTAAAAACGCCTTCATAATGGTAAAAAGATGTAGGTTATTTTTTAAAGAAATCCAACTTAAAACAATTATACATATTTATTTTTCGAAACAACGTACCAGCCCTTGTATCAGACAAATAATGATGTATCAGATTATTTTTCCAGGAGTAAAGGGTTAAATTTCTTGAAACAATATTCAATGTATAACCGAAGTATTCTATCATTGATACTTTATACAATTTTCTTACCATTGATACAATTCTACCATTGATGCTTGGTATAACTCCAAAGATCCTTTTTACGTAATGTAAAATGCACATTATCAAGGTATAACTTATATTGTCTTGGAATACAACTCTAACTCTTATTTTTTTAATAAGGTTTGTTATATTTACATTTGATTCCAATTCAAGAATATTATGTTTTCGATCGGTCTAGCTCATACAAGTGATAGTCAAACTTCAAAAAATGATTAACACATATGTTTAATTTTAATTTCAAATCATCGCAAAAAAGAACGGTAACACTTTTTTTTGGAGGAAACATTTAAAAATTTAAAGGAGTTTGATTTGAACCACTGGCACAAAACATTTCAGCATGAGACTTTTTTATGCTTCATTTATTCGTTCTTATTTTATTTTTAAAATTTGATATTTATTATATGGCAATGATGACGTATACTCAGCCGGCGTCCTGACAAAGAGTTAGCGCGTTTTTCCAAAGAGCTGGGAGTCCCGGGTTCGAGCATGGTTGTTCTATCTGTAATGTGTATGAATATGCCCCCTCACTATAAAAAGGGGCTGTTTAAGCGACTGTGGCGAGTGCGTAGCTAAGTCGTACTCTTGGCCCTAGTTGGCGCTTCTTCAAAACAAGAGATGCTCCTTTCGGCTTAAAATTCGCTGATGCCTCTGCGAAGCTTCTCCGTGGAAAGTGCAACTAATAACAACAACATATACTAAAAAGTATTGAATATATGCCTAATTAAATATAAATCCAATAACTGAAGCGATTACAATATTCTTGCTTTTTATTTGATTAGAAATTCTATTTGGTTTTAAATAAATCAAAAATGTATTTAAAAAAAAGGAATTTATGGCAATGAAACAGGTAGCATTAAAAAGCTTATTATTTTATTTCAAGCAGCGGTAAAATGGTTTTTGGGCCATCATATATTCTTAAGATATTGAAGAAAAACGTTAAAATATGAATAAATTTTTAATTAGCATTTTAAGTGTGTCTTTTGGCATCTAATGGCTCAAGAATTTTCTGACATTCGGCTACATTGAGAAATTTAAAATTCGAAGAAATCCTTTCTCACTTAGAAGCTACTAACCAATTAATAACTATGCGTCATATTTGGTACATCATATTCTAATAATTAGCTCTATGTCTTGAGTGATTTTTGTAACATTTATGGCTCATCAAGCATATCGCAGTTTAAAGATAGTATTCCCAGCTATATCCATTTGTTAATATATGATTGAATCAGCAATAAAATCATTATGTTAAAAGTGTGTATCTATAATAAATTCACCAGCAACAACATGATGTATAAGAGAATATGGTACTTACGTATTAAACCGTCCAACTTTATCGCCAAATCTGAAGTAACCGCCAACGAGTTGCTAAACCGCCAATTATGGCAATCCTGCAATAATGTAATCCGTTGATCTTTATCGCCAAATTTAAATCCGTAGCCAATGAATTAATAATCCTTTGGCGATCGTTGGCGACGACAGTATAATACGTAAGTACCAGAATTACAGGTACCACCAGACTTCAATCTACAAAGAAGATTCTCCATTTACAATTATGATTTAGACCCACAATAAAAATCGCGATGCTTTAATGATAGTTATTATTATACTTGAAAGCCCAGTGTTGTTGATATGGAATATTAGAATAGCTGAATTTTAATAAAGTTTTTTTAAAAGTATTACTATAAAAAAATTTGCTAATTAATAATTCTGTCTCTCCTTTTTTTCTTCTTCTTTGAAATGAATGTAAAATCAGTAAAATAAAATCAAATTGGAATTCAAACTTATTGAATTTCAAATTCTTGTTGCATATACACAAATATAAAGAAAAATACTAACTTTTTATATCGAATCTAAAATAACTTAAGAGAAACTCTCGAAGCAATGGCGAGTTTCATTATTTTTTATTTTTTTTGCAGACTAATAACTAGAATGCTTGGTTTCGGGTAAAGGGTACAGATAAGTAATTTTTTTTATGAAAATTGTTATTAATCTATTTTTCACATAAGTCTTAAAATATACCAAAAAGAATATTAATAGCATATAAATTCACTAGATGTTAGCAAACTGGTGTTTAAACTGTCATATAACCTGAGTAAATAAATTTGGCCTCTGGTTAAATAATAATGAATACAAAAGATTGGGCTACATAGTCATGAGACATTACGTCTCAGTCATTATGATTCAAGACTCAGTAGATTAATTCATGACTTTATTTATCTGTATATAATATAAAATAAAGTCTAATCAAAGCGTCTGTAAGTTTGAACCTCAAAAACTCGAGAAACAGTTAACGGATATTGGAGATATTTATACCATTTTGTAGAGCATTTATTGGGGAAGGTTTTAGTGCCTCAAATCCATATCAAAATAAAAAAGAAAGAATTTTATAATTGCGATTTTAACTTTGCTCAGATCCGCGCATGCGCGAAAACCTCAAACTGTGCGTGTGCAAATAGCAAGAGCTATGGTATGCATATGTAGTACATTTTTTTTTTGTTTACGTCTGATTTTAAACAAAAGGTAAACGTAAAAAAAAAGGAAATTCAACCTTGGACGAAAGAGAAAAGAAACGTTCTATTAGCGAATATCAGAGTGATAATGTCCACGCTTAGGGAAGGAGAGTCTTTCGATGAGCGAAATGACCGTCTTTCATTAAATCGCACGACAACTGAATTGCGGAGACAGAATGAATCTCCAGAGGAGCGAAATGGTCGCCTGTGTTTTGTCTACGGACATATCATATTTTTACCTTTTTAATAATAAATATTACTGAATGTGTGCTATAAAAATCGTTTTGTAACTATTTTTTGCAGACTAATAACTAGAACACTTGGTTTCGGGTAAAGGGCTTCGGGTAAATGTATTTTTATGTTCGTTTGATGTTGCGTAACATGTCCATTTCATATCGGGCAGAGTCTAGACTTAAGCTTAAAGATAATTTTTCTTCTCAGACGCTATGCCAGAGCAACCCCGAGTGGGTACTGCTAATTTTATTGTAAATAAAAAATTTATTTAAATAAATAATAAACATCTACTTTAAATAAAAAATAAACATTTACATGAAATAAATAAGAAAAATTGTTGATTACGTTAAAAATATATAGAAACTAGGGGGCTCCACCCCCTGCTCACTTGTGCTCACCAACCCCCAGTAGCTGCTAATGGAGTTGATCTCGGATCACTTTGCTATTTAAGCTCGCTTTGCTCGCTCGCCACCTATTGAACAGCTTTAGTGTAGCAACAGATATATTCAGATTTAATTTATTCCAAAACATGATAAAACAATGTAATAAAAAGGATTAAAATGAAATCCGCTATGCATATTTCAATGCAACATGTCAGAACATCATCATCCACGTGCTCCTGCAAGTTAAATTACATCTTTAATCATTTTAATGGTTTCATTGAATGAGTCAATTTAGTACTACAAACGATCCAAAAAAATTTTTGTCTCACATTTATTGTTTAAAAAATATATAGCATTTTCTATTTATTTCATTTCATATAGCCACGCGCTCAAAATGACATTTTTCTAGGTTTCATTTGCAGTAGTCATTAACTTTTTTTTTTATTTAATCAGAGCTTTCGTAAATGCGATGGCAACGCTTTATTGAAAGCTGATTTTTTAAAAATGAAACCAATGCCTTGCCATACGTTCATTGACAGCACTATCCCCAAACACTTGACATATGTGGCGACTTGATGCAGCGGCTGATAAGCCTACTAATAAGCCGATTGATGAATGTGAATAGTGGTCCAGTGTTTATAACAACTGATACTCGTACTCTCGACTGACGGTTTCTCAGTCACATCATACACGAATTTGCATACTTGTTCTCACTTCTTTCAATTGAAACGCGCAAACGGCCAGAACTTTTTTTGTTTACCTTGTATATAGTTGTGAAGCCAGATTGAACATAAAAGGGGCCTCGTATTATGCCAAGCCGAGGGCCGCAAAATATCTCAATTCGTTCTCCAAGTTTTAATCCTAAAAATAGGTCCACCCTAAACGGGAGGAACTTCCCACTTCTCGTCATATCAGTAATGAGTACATTCGGTATGTTTAAAACATTCTTGGAGGGTTTTAAAGGGTTGAAACTGACAGAAGACTTCATTAGTTTGATGAAACGATTGCTCATCTGATAAAATTTTTGAGGGTGAATTTGATACGTATATTCTTAATTGACTAATGCGACAGTTATTCAAAATATGGGCATATTTTTTAGGGAATATTTTATTTTTGTGTTAAGAAACTGCGGTAAAAATCAATTAATCATTCTCTTTAAAAACTAAGAGCTTCGTATTTCGGATTTAGTTCATTATTGTTTAAAAAGTCGCAAAGCCTCGTAACATTGATAACATGTTTACATATGCTAGGCAAAGCGAATTTTTGTAGCATGGATTTGTAGATTAGATTTCATAGGTAGAAAATTTCGTCAAATGAAGGATTAAGTAACTTTTTATCATTTAAAAAATTATGAAACATAAAAAAAAAAGTTCACTTTTTTTACTTGATTTTTCACACGATAATGTGCGAATAATTATTACAAAAGCAATGATTTGTACTGTAATATATAAACTGTAAAAATATTTTTTGTACAGTTTATATTTGTATACTTATATATTGTACTGAAAAATAAATATCAATAAATAATAAATACTCTTAAAAAGGGAAGCCTCAATTTTACAACTAGAAACTTACTAAGCACAAAAGTTTTAGCTTTTGTTTTTAGTTAAAATAATATTATGAGAATATATAACAAAATGTGATTAAACTAACTATTTTTGTAAAACAATATACTAAAATTTCCTTTATCCAGTTAGTATTTATCCCATTAGTTATAATATAATTTTAACTGAATCCAAAATTGCATTCGACTAACTATTTCCTTTATCACTTATGATATTCATGGATAAATAACTATAAATAATAGCTAGGAAGATATAGCTCAAAAATGTTTTTTTTTTTGGTACTCGAGTAAAAATCAAAAGATAGAGAGGCACCAAAATAGGCAAATAGAATTTTTATTATTGTAATTGGGAAAAAATAGCTCATTTATCACTTTTTTAAAAATCTTTTGGTCAGAATAAATCTCTTATTACTGTATGAAAGCATTTCAATTGTTCCTCCAATTTCAAAATGAAAAGATGCAATTGCTCTAAATTCCACTTACGCGTTTCCAAAAGTTTCTGATGGAATTAATTTCATGTTGCTGTATCATTGTATAACTATGGGATCATATATTTTTCCTATAAATCTGCATGAAGGGGCTGAATTCATTAGTTAAGGTGTTGACATAAAACACTCAAAGTCGCGCTTTTCTTTCAAAACTAATACCAGAAACAATGTGTTAACCTTTAAATCGAAGTTGTGATTCATTTTAAATGTCAGCACACTTTATTCATGCATGGATGGTAGACTGATCAAATAAAATCACTAAAACATATTTCGAAAGATACGTAGAATGTTCAGTGCCTGATACATCTGAAATTTCCTCACTTCAAGAACAATAGATGACAAAACAAACCTGTGTTTACGCTTCGAAGATCACAATTTTTTCCCCTAAGCATCCGAAAACTGACTCTAGTTTAAAAAGTAAAACGGAGGACATTTCATACAACTTTTTTTTAAAATTTTATCTAACTGTAACGTAAAAAACTAAAATCACTTCATTTGCATTTTTGGCTTCAATGTCTTGACCCCATTGTTGTAATCGAGATTGCGCCATATCGGTGCCATAGCACTTATGCACACTGATGTCAAAAAGTTCTTGCATATCTACTATATAAGCCTGTCCACTCAGAGACACAAAATCACATCGAATACTTCTATCGAGTTCGATTCACAGCTCCATTTGAGTATCATTTCCATCCTAGAAATTCACTCGAAATCATGCATTCTCTTACCATCGTTTGTTTGATCGTTTCTCTCATCGTCATTTGCGATTATGCCTCCGGCAAACCTGACGGGGAGGCAGAAGCAAGGCACCACCATCATCACGGCCACCATGACCACCACCACCATGATCACCACGACCATCATGATCATCACCATGGACATCACCACCATCATGGTCACCATCACCATCATGACCATGGACATCATCATCACCATGGCCACCACCACCATCATGGACATGATCACCACCACGGACATCATCACCATCATGGCCACCACCACTAAAGGTATGGTGAATTCGAATCGCAGATCTCCTTTGGACTCTACGCATCTCATTGTATAATCTCTTAAATTACAATTCAAATTATCTCTGAAATTTCTATTATGATAAATATCTGTAACTGAGCAAAATTAAATAATTTCTGATTCAATGAATTGTTGTTTGTTTTTATGATTTGTTTCTCATAGAGTTATTTCGAATGACGTATAGCAAAATTCACAGGAAGTAGCTTTTAATAGAACAATAATTTTTGAAAGAATCTTTACAAATTTTTTAAGTTTTAAAATGGTTAAAAGAACGGACTTTCCTTTGTCTTTAATAAATACAAGTAAAATGAAAATCTCCCTAAAAAATGCAGAAGTATATTTTCTTATTAATCAGCTTTCTGCATTCGATTTGAAACCTTTATTTGCTTCCCAAATATTTTCTATATTTAATTAAAAAAGCAAATCCTCATATTTAATTTGTTGAGAAATGAATTATTTAAAAAAATGATGAATTTTTTTTCACATTTAAAAATTTTATAAACCTATTCTATCTATTCTGTTACATATTTATTGCGTTAACATTTTTAAAACTGAGACCACTATAATCACCACGACAATCATGATCATCACCATCATGGCCACCATCATTATTATGGACATGATTAGTATTTGAT
Source organism: Argiope argentata (assembly GCA_026289955.1). NCBI lineage: Eukaryota > Metazoa > Arthropoda > Arachnida > Araneae > Araneidae > Argiope > Argiope argentata. The sequence continues at coordinate 265,025 of JAOUZG010004552.1, read as the reverse complement.
TAAATCAAACAATAATTTCATAACTTTTAGTAGGTTTCTATTAAACACAAAGTTTTAAACATTTATAGATTTATTACTGCACAGAGAATTTTTAAAAATGATGAAGAAACTCTAAAATAGAAAAAACCGCATTTAAAATCCAATAAATAAGATACTTTTTAACAATGTTAGAAATGCATCCATTTAACACTTTTATATGTAAAAAGGAACAGGATTATAGATGAAATCATAAATGTATGCAAAATCAAATTTTTTATAAATATAGAGGAAATATTGTAATCAACAAAAACTTTACATCTAAGATTTTAAAGAATCTCTGTGTCTGTCTGTCAGTCAGTCTGGTCGTGAACACAAAATCTTTGAGTTAGATGGATGAAACTTTGAATCTAGAATTGTGACCAAATCTGTAGGCATCTGTCAAGTTTTGAGGGGAATTCACCAAAAAAAAATCTCTCTGTCTGGGTATTCGAGTACACGTGAGCTCAATAATTACAAAACCCAAAGAGCAAGGTAAGTCATACTTTGACTCCCCGACCAACCACAGAAGCACATGGATTTAAACCACTAGGGCTGAATGATCGGACGGCTGCAACAGAAATACTGGCGGGAACTGCAGTTGAGACCATCACCGGTGATGGTACAACCCTTCCCGTAGGAAGTATGTCGCGTCATCGATAGGAGGAGCCACTTATTAGTGTATATTCCAGAGATCTTACCATGACGGAAGCATCTCAACCTCATTTCGAGGTGCCTTTCCCCCGGTGGGGGGTGGAGTGGGTTAAAGAGCAAGGAGAATAAAATTTGACATACAGACTTAGTGTTTAATACATATATAGCTCTTAAAATTCTAACAAAGCTTGTAGAATAGTTGACTGTCTGTCAATCAGTACTTTCCCATGCATACAAATGCAATAACGCATTATCTTAAAATAATAAAACTTAGGGTATAATCTTGTGCATGCAACTGTAGTTATGTGCAAATTTTGATATCAATCAAACAGCAGAAAATCATCCAGAACACATAAACATATTTTAGAAATACATATTCTAATAATACACATTCTAGAAATAGATTATGGTAAAAAAATATCTGTATTTAGTTACTACCGTTTTGCAATGCCACGCAAGATATTCGAAGTCTTACTCAGTTCCAATTCTACGTTGATTGAGGCCGGACATGGCCTTTATTGAAGAGTATGCGATAAAGTTTCGAGGAGACCACTCCCTCTGCTTAGAATTTGGAATCAAAACTCTCATTTCTATTTAACTTCGTGAACCCTTTTTATGAAATTTTCTTATGAATTTTAAAATTTTAATCGCCTTTGCATAACTTACGGACATTATATAAATTTAAACGCGACACTTTATTTTGTATCTTTTCCTGCTTGGGCTTCAAAAATTAGTTTTTTCCTTTCTTTTTCTATTCGTACTATTAGCTCACACTCTTCCCAATTTTCAGTCTTTAATAAAATACTTTTTATTCATCCAATAAAGTTCAAGTAAATATCTTGAAACTTGTAGTGGATGGCATTTGATGTTAATATAGTTTTTTCAAATATTAATTCATAAATTTTTAATTAATTAATTAATTAAAAACTAATATTATCGCCAAAAAGCTTCATTTCTCCACCGCCAAATGAGTAACGAATTCAGTTTGTTTTCCCCTCACGCTAATGAGGTTAGGCTTAACATGTTTTCGGCCGATTATTTCAAACAATTCTGTTTATTTTCTTAAGATTTAATGCATTTAAAATTAAATATTGTTAATTATTCGGTTTTTCGGATTTATTTTAATGTACTTTCGAACTAAAATAATGCAGAATATGGAAATTAAAAATTTCTTATCTGTATTGTGTTACCCCAACTGACGTATTAAATTCACGCATTTCGAGTTGTCTTAATTCGTTGTTGAAAATTCAACGCCTATTGAGAGTGTTTTGAGCCTGTTCCGATTTATTTTCAACGGATACGAACTTGATTTTGTTTTGACCAGATATAATTTGTTGAACTATTATTTATATTAATTGTAACTATTTAATAAAAAGTAACTGAAATAAATTTGTTCTTTGTTGACCTAAGTAGGAATTGATTTAAATTTTTTTAAAAAATATATTACTTGCTTTTGCTGTCTTTTTATTGTCTCAATGAGCCAGGGTGATTTGATTCTTGTAAAGTGGGAAAATTTAGATCTGGTGATTTTGTGCCAGGGATATGATATAATCATAAATTGAAATTTTTTTAATGAAATTTATTGAATAGGAGGGCCATAAAATTATTTTTGGAAATAAAATAACATACTTCAAACACTTGTAGCATCTAAATTTTAAAAAATGTTTTTTTATGTACTATAATAGAGTTTTGTAATATTAACTTGTGATGACAGTTTCATTGTATCTATCAACGTTTGCTTATTTTTGAAAACTTCAGAGAAATATTTTTGCCCAAAGTAATCAAATTTTCAATAATATATAATCAAACTTTCAAATACCAAGAACTTAGTAGCAAAAAATATTGAATTTTTTCTAATCTGATGACGAAATGTGTCCTACACCATCAGAATGGATTCGATTGGTTGATTTTTCATTCTGAATGACTTAAAACTCTGCTGTCGTCAAAGATGGTTGAATTTTCCGGGAATCGGGACCAGCAATCGTTACTCTTGATCGACATTTCATTCCATGCGTGACGTCTGCAGTTTACAAGGGGTCGCCTTCAGGCAGTTGCGACAAGATAAATCCCGTTAAATTGTTTTGATGAAATTATTAGTAAACGCGTGATATCGGATATCCAAAGGTTGATTGCTTTTTATAATTTTTAAATCTAATCCTTATGACGTTTTCACTTAAAAGAAAAAAAAATGAAAATTGGCAAAGCACTAATTCAACATTTTCGAATTTTTAAAATTTACTTAAAAAAATTAAATAAATAAATAATAAAAAATAAAAATTTAAAAATGGCGTATTGTACTTAAAAATCTTAAAAGCTATTAAGAATTCAACACATCAATAGTTTTTTTTTTCCTTTTTTGTGTATAACTATCCATTCTATTTCATCCTTTACTATTTTTAGTTTCCTTTTTATGAAGAAGTATTGGTTTTTGAAAGCTTGCATAGCTATTATAAAAGTTATCTTTATGTGCTTTTACTATAAATAATAACACCTTACTTAGTTATTTAAAAGAATATACAATACAGTATAAACGATTAATCACTGGAATACTGTATATAAACAAGGAAACAAAAAACAAAATAACTTTTGCTATTTATCAATATCAGCTTGGTTAAAATCATTCTGTAAAACTAACAGCAGTTGTCTTTCCAAAACTTTGGCTTACAATAGTTACGAAATATTAGCTTTTGGCGTGAATTTAGTATTTTCACTGAATCTTTCCTATCATCCTTGGCAAGTTATTTGGCGATTTATTCTTGGGATAGTGTTAATAGTATCCAAAAATCGAATTTGTGTTTTAGGCACATTTTTCTTAAACAAATGAAATAAAAATTTGACCCAAAACTTCAATTTTAGTCTAAAAATTTCATACCAAACTTGATATATTCAAGTTTATGCGTTCTTGGTTTGGCGTGTTTATATAATTCTAAAAGTACAGAACGACAGACAGGAAATGCTTGGTTAGATTTCGCTCAAAATAAGACAGTTGTATACATTATAGATGTTAAACATGTGTGCCAAATTTTATTTATATAGCTCTCATCGTTTTGTAAATATCATGTTAATTATATTCTAAAAAGGATACTTACGTATTAAGCCGTCGATCTTTATCACCAAATTTGAAGGCTTCGCCAATGAGTTGTTAAATCGCCAATAATGGTTACTAATAATTTAATAATGGTTGCTAAATCACCAATTATTTAAAAAATTGTGCAAATCTTAACTGTCGTCGCCGTTTTGTTGGTTTCACAGAAGATCATTAGACGCTTTTCTGTCCTGGCTTTTTTTTTACTCGTTAAAAAATTAAAATTTGGGATTTGGCTGCCAACAACAACAAAAAAAATGTAGTGACGTATATCCAAAATCATGGAATCATTCCATCTAAAAATATGTGTTTGAATGGACATGAGATGAGTTTATACGTGAAAGCGAACAAGCAATGGCGGTGTAGTGTATCAAAGAATTCTGGCCACGTAAGTAAATTGACAAGAGGTGGTTGGCGACCGTTGGCACATCGACGGTCTAGTACGAAAGTACCCTAAAAAGGAACAAGCAGGCTTCCTCTGAACAGATTTTACTCAAAATTCGATAAAAACCTATAAATATGGCGCAAAGACCTTACACCATATTTCAGCTACCTAACTCAATGTGTGAGTTATCTATATCACAGACAGACGGACATTTTCTAAAAATGTTTTATTGGAACTCACTGAAGTCTATAACGTGGAAATTCGTCAAAACTTTCAAAACTTGTTTTTCAAAACATTTTCGATTTTCAGAGTATATATTCTTAACCATATACTCGTATATTCTCACAATCTATTTTTTTTAAAAATTCAAATAGCTAAGCTTTTTAAAGCCGTTTTCAAAAGCTTAATCTAGAACATATTTTATTTTAAATCTTTATATTTCTAATTTATCAATTCAAAAGTTTTTATGAACTTGGTAGCAATAAAGGCAGCACAGTATTTGCCTGAATCAGTTTTCTGAGCTCAATCAAGAGAAACTTTGTAAACAAACCTGTTGATTATTTGACATAGCGTGTGCCCCATTTCTAGTCACGTACCTGGCTGCACTTTCCCACGAAGGAAGAAAAACACATTGGGAAAACTGACCGGTAGTCGAGAGTGGAATAATTAAGGCCGATTAAAAGAGGCAGAAAGGGCAGAGAGTAACCTGTTGATTGTAAATTCCTTGTTATATAAACGTATTGAGTGCGGAGAGGTTTTAGTAATCCTTTCCTGAACAAAGCTGGGTTTTATCAAAGCGTTTTGGTTTAAAACATTGTAAAAGGACAAAATGCTAAATACATTAAAATACATAAAAATGTTAGACTCTTCTATAATGATTAAATATTTTGCTTAACCAGTTAATTGAGTCCGACATTTATAAATGCCAATCATAATTATCATTTTGTCACGGTCAATGTGTAATTTTTTATCTAATAAAAATGAAATTTTATTCCTGCTATTGAGACTTTTTGCTATATTCTCTGTGAAGCTATTTTAATTCCGTTCGACTTATATATGCATTATATCTTGACTTTAAAATAAAGAATTCGTAAGATTTTGAAAAATAAATTCCGCAGTCAACAGGTTAATAAACCATACGTTACTTTCAAATTTATTTTTAACATCCTGTTCAAAATGACAAGCTGAAAAGTGACATTATATGTATTTTTATTAAGAGAAGGGATTATTTCGGGATGGAATTTTTGAGAAATTTTATAAAATGCTTGTAATTTTGATTTTGTGTTTAAAGAAGATTAAGAAAAACCTTTGAAATAAAAATATATAAGCTAAAAGTCAGAAGTGTGCTTTAAATTTGGTTTATTATTATTATTATTATAATTATTATTATTAAATATAGCGATATGAACGTTATAAATATATGTGACGTTATATGTATTTTTATTAAGACAGGTGAATATTTCGGGATGGAGTTTTTGAGAAATTTTTATAAAATGCCTATAATTTCGATTTTGTTTTTAAATTATATTAAGAAAAACATTTGAAATAAAAACATATAAGCTAAAAGCTAGAAGTATGTGTTATAAATTTGGATAATTGTTGTTATTATTATTAAAGAAAACGATATAAAGAAAAAAAACTTTCTAGTTTATAAGGTTATCAAATGAATTGTTAAAAATATTTCAGATAAGAAATATTTTCGAATTAAGAAATAAGCTATATTTCTATACAGTTTTTAGACACTAATAACAAATTATTAAATGGTATTAAAACTTCAAATTTTTTCATGTAAGGACGCATTAGAAAAAAGTATAAAACCCTTTCAAATGAGCAGGTGGTTATCCTTTTTGAAATCTGCAGAAAAAAAATTAAAAATTATTATATTTGATTCGAATAAGAGATATCCATTGGATTTTAATCTATGGTACTTTTCTTGGAAACATTTTAATTGAAAAATTTAGCATAATTTTCAATTTGAAAAAAAAATAATGATTTAAAATTGCTTTTGAATGTAAACTTAGTAAATAAAAAAATGAATGCATTTTCCCAAACGTAAAGTAGAATTTATTTGGTTTTATAATAAAAACTGTTTCGGAAAAGAGGGACATTAAATAAAAATATATTTGATATTTCCGTCCAAAATAATCTTCAATAATCAACATACATTCATGTCTATAAATAAGTTCAGGAAAAGAAAGAGTCGGAAGCAAAACAAATGAGACTTATTTGTAAAGTCTTAATTATTAAATAAAAGGTAAAGAGCAAAAAAAAAAAAAAAAAAAACCCGCTACATATTTGACATCATAAAAATTGTAATTTTTTGCTCCCTGGAGCAAATTATAAAAAGAAAAGGAAAACCTATCTACAAAACCAATATTACATGGCTGGTATGATCGTTAATACATAGAATGTCTCCCAGATGATGAAATAGAATCCGTTCAACACATAGGCATGTTGAGTATAACGTTATAGATCTGATCTTATGGAATATTACACCACTCATCAAGCAATGCTCTCCGTAGTTCCAGTTCGGAATACGACAGCATCACGAGGAATGTTTTGGTAAATTCCTATTATATTGTTACGTTTTTAGCTTAGCGGGTTCGGATTGAACGGACTTTACTTGAGGACAGCACAAACAAATTTATTTACAGATATTTACAGGTATTTACAGGATGACTTGATAAAGGAAAAAAACAATCCAGCAGTCAACAGTCTCTAACAGCTTAAATACAAACCTTATGCACAATAAACACAGACTTCAAAACAGATATCGTATAGCACAGGAAACAGTAAATCACAGCGAGTTCAATTATACAACGTTAACAGCAAACGTAAACACATTACACTAATAACAAGGGAGAAAAGTAATCAACTCACTACAACGAGATGCTTCTCTTCCGAGAGAAACTACCGGATTGTGGCAACCCGTCCCTTATATAGACGAGCGAGCGATCCAGCGGCTACCAGATTATTTATTTCGCCAATCCAACCTGGCTGGCGCCCAGCTCTTCGGCAACCGTCGCCAATCGCTTTCTCCTTCCGTACGTTTTCGCGTCGTTCGCCCGCTTGTAACAAAATATTTATTTCAAATATTTTAATTTAGAGGGTATATTTTGGAATACTTGTTATTCAGATGATGAGAATGATATCCTTTTCTCAAAACTTCTTTATCACATTAGCATAGTAAGTTTAAGACTTGATATTAGTTTTAAAATACGCTATGCTCAAATGCTAGAAGGATTTTTAATAAATCTGGGTTAAGAAGCTGAAAACCTGCGATGCAGGATCCATGCCATCTTTTATTTAAATTTGAGATAGGGTATCTGATTTAAAATATTTCAAACCTCATAAATGTAAGATAATCATTATTTTGTTTTTAATTAATCTTAACTTCATTTTCTTGTTTTATTTCCTTTCCTATATTCAAACTTGGGATAAAGAAAAAAAACTTTATTTTATTTTTCTTTATTTACTTTCTTTATTTATTTTATTACTTACTTTAATTTTATTTATTTTTATTTAACTTTATTTATTTTTATTTACTTTACTTTATTTTTATTTTATTTTATTTTTTCATTTTTTTTCTTTCTTCTCTTCCTCTCCCTCCTTCAAATGAGAATTTTAGAGTGGAAATTTTAAGAACCTCTTTTCTAAATAATCATAAAATTGTAAATTATCCCTTTTTAAAAAAAATACAACCAAAATTGCATTTTCTACGAAAGTTTGGTTGTTGGGATACACAATTCATTCTAGCATCTTCCAAATTGTTTATACAGTAAAACCAAGAACAGCCGAACTCATGCCAACCGAAAGTGGATTTTCAGAAATATCTCTGAAACCAGAAATCCAACATTCATATTACTACATTTGGGGTCTTCATATAACTTTTATTGGTGCTTGAATGCACTTTTTAAATGTGAAAATTAAAAAGGACTATCTTGCTCACTGTATTCTATGCATCATTACTTTTTCTTTTAAAACTACGGTGCATGTAATGTTGTTATCTACGATTACCTTAAGATTTGTTGAGCAATGTACTGAGCCAAAGCCGGTTGATACTCTAACAATTCAAAGATGACGGATAATGCTACTCGGAAACATTGGGAAAAACCAAAAAATTGCATAGATTTCTGAGTTTCTTTTTAATGTTTCATTCATATGCTGTAAAATATTATCATCTAGGTGTCGATATACCTGTTATAATCCCAAAAATACAATTCTAACTTTCATAAAGAACATAAGCAGTAACTTTCATTAAGAGCATAAGCAGTAACTTTCATAAAGAACATAAGCAGTAACTTTCATAAAGAACATAAACGTAACATACAATAACTTTCATAAAGAACATAAGCGTAACATACAATAACTTTCATAAAGAACATAAGCGTAACACACAATAACTTTCATAAAGAGCATAAGCGTAACATACAAATGAAATTTTGAATTCCTTTTATGCTGAAAACATTTGAGAATCATGTACTGTAATTAGATACAAAATAGTAATAGGTGTACATAGCTTAATTCACAGGTTTCCAACGAAAGTTGTACCCCCTCTCCCTCAGTGTAAACCAGGAACTTCCAAGGGGGAAGCTGCGTTTCTCTGTTCATAACAAATTAAAGAGTGTTACATGACAGTCGCATATATACCTATTTAGGATATTGGTATAATATGTAATAATAGTATTGGTATAAAATGTTATAATAGTATTGGTTTAATCATATGTGTTGTTATGAGGGGCACTTGCCATGGACAAGCTTCGCAGAGGCATCAGCGAGTTTTAAGCCGAAAGGAGCATCTTGTTTTGAAGTAGAGCCATCTAGAGCCAAGAAGTACGACTTAGCTACTCACACATCACGGTCGCTTATACAGTCTCTTTTTACATGGGGGCACATTTATACACATTATAGATAGAACATAGAAGAATAACTATTCCCGAATCGGGATTCGAACCCTGGACGGCCAGCTCTCGGAGAAGACGCGTACCCCTATGCCAGGACGTCGGCATTGGTACAATATATATGAAGTAATAGATTAAGTATCAGTTGCCTAAATATACTATGCTGGATATTGAATCCTTTTACAAATACTGACGCCGGCTTCAGTATTTGTGAAAAGATTCAATATCCAGCATAGTATAGCAGTGAGAAGTAGCGCATCTTCCTCATGATCCGGGCGATCCGGGTTCGAGTCCCGGTCGGGGCATGGTTCTTCTTCTGTGTACTATCTGTGAGATGTGTGACTGCGCCCTCCTGTAAAAAGGGGCTTTTCAAGTGATTGTGTTGAGTGAGTAGCTAAGTCGTATTCTTAGCCTTAATTGGCACTCAGGGCCCGACTTATCCTTGTTGGAGCCCAGGGCAAAAACTTCTATGGAGTCCCCCTCTGCTTCACTACTTTAGTAATGAAGATTAAAGAAGGAAATGAAAAATAATATTTATATCCGATTTGGGGACCCCCAATTAAGGGGGGCCTGGGGAACTGCCCCATATGTCCCTGCCTTAGTCAGGCCCTGTTGGTACTACTTCAAAAACAAGAGACGTTCAATCGGCCATTAGCGCACTTGTCCATGGTAAGTTCCATTAATAATAACAACAACAATACAAATACTAAATAGCAAAATCATCACATTTAGAATTCACAACTAACAGCCAATGAAGAATTAAAATTCAGAAAGATACGCCAAGACCGAGAGCTCTAGTTTCGGAAAACTGGATTGTGAGTAAGAGTGAAGAGGTTTTTAATTTTTTTTATCACATTTCTGTGAAGGTGGGTTCAGTTCAAGGGTTCATTTATTGTCTAAGAAAAGGAATAGACAGCCCATTCCCGAATTTGGTAACTGGTGTTAAAAAAATTTATTATACCACATTATTAAGTTATCAAAATTCGATCAGTCTCAATCACGGCATTATTATTATTTTTTAATATTACTGATTGATTTTGTTTTTATTTTTAAAAAATTATGAACAATTTTTATTGTATTCGATGGTCACTTTTGTCTTAGCTAGGTAATTTTAAAAAATGAATAGGCAGATAAATTAGTCATTTGTAATAAATAGCAATATTTTAAAAATTGTAATTAACTACTAGAAGAAACAGCGTTGGAAATTCTTCTATCATAAAAAAAGTATTTTTCTAAAAATTTTATTGAACATTTAGAAAACCCCAATGCGCCTTTAAGTATCACACGGGGTATGCAGCACATTACATACAGAAAGCACAGACAGAGCAAACGGAGAACAACCATGCCCAAACTGGGATTCGAACCCAGGACGCCCAGATCATGGAGAAGACGCTACCCCCCCCCCCCATGCCAGGACATAAACGTACAAAGGCCTAAAAAGTTAATGAATCTTTGATAAAATCTCGGAAATCTTTGATGAATCTGGGAAAAAAAATAGTAATCCGAAATGGTTTTTCTCCCCTTTTAGTTCAGTTAGCCAAGACTGCAGTGTAATTGCAGCAGCTATATCTGTAATATAATCTGTGTTAATCATTTCGGAAATACAATCTCTTCTAATAACAGAGCTTTGAACTGTACATAACTGCGCTACATATTCTTATAAAGAGGCAAGTAAGTGTTCACTGTGAGTTTGAATTTCATAACCGATTGAAGAGGTCGAGAAGGTGAATAAGAAACGGGGCGTGGCTCCCAAATGTTTGTTCATGTAAATAAATTCACCCACATTCGGCATCTTAATTCCTCACGAAACTGGCATCTTGAAATATTCAAAATATCAACAATTCCAGTCACAAATAAATTATTTTTTTCATAAAGCTGTGCATTCGTCACTTAGCACCAACGAGTCGAACATTCTGATTTTGTCAAAGAAAGCGACAAGCTCTGTAAACGTTCGGGAATGCCCAAACCCGAATAATGTCTTTATTCTAATATTCGTCAAGCACTAGCCGGTTCCGTCTTTGAAACAAAAAAGAAAGAAAAGAAAAGAAAAGACACCTCACCGAAAGAAATAAAACTTTACCTGTGGTGACGTAGGCACTCACTCGGCCAATCAGCGGCTAGCGAGGGCCTCTGAAACAGGGTTAATCAAGGACAGCATCGAGCCTTGAGCCCAAAGAAGTTCCCTCAGTTCGACTGTGCGCGCGATATTCTACTGTTCTAAACGCATCCGTGGAAAAAGATTTCTCGTATGCTTGTAAACATTGAAAAATCACCATATGTTCTTGGAGTAATGACAGAAATAAAGTGAAGAATTTGTGATCTTTAGGTTTCCGCTAAGTTCCTAAGAATTTGAATCTAAGTTTCTGACGTGTATATTATTCGGTTCTGCGTATGAAAGCTTATTTGGGTTAAGTGATTAAAAGTTGTTCTGGATTTGAGATCTCTGCGTGTTTTGTTTATTTGTGAACTAAAGTGGACTATGGCATCTTAGAAGACAGTTCGAACAAATTTGAAAATGTTTCGGATAGCTTTGTTTATACTTTTGGCGAATTTGGCGCAAGGTAAGAAATTTTTGTTTACATTTTCTTTAGAAAGTTTATTTGAATCAGTGAAATAAGAAACTCGAATTCAATATTGTATATTATAATCGCATTAATTCATAATTATTTTGATATAAAACTTGTAATCTAAAGTCTATATATGTTGAAAAATTATTGCAAGAAGAATAACTTTATTAGTAATCAGATTTGTAATTGACAGGTAAGGAAATTATTCAGTATGAGTTACTAAAAAGATTTTTTGCTGTGAAATTTTGAATATGTAAATTACAAACCAACATTTAAAATTTCATTTTGTATTTGTAACGTTTTCTCCATGAATTAAATATAAACTTGCTTTGAGATTAACGGTAAATGTTTCGTAAATTTAAAAGAAAAAAAAGATCGGAGCAGCAGAATCTATTCTAAAATATGATCTAAAAATTAAACCATTGGAAATAAAATTGTGTTATGTATGAATTATGTTATGAAAGAATATAAAGCATGTCAATAATATAAAGTATTCATCCATTAATCGGACTTCCAGACTTATTGTTTATTTTACTTAAACTGTATGCAACTTCCGGAACAGCTGAAATTGCTGACAAATTAAAAATCTGACCTTCAGAATTCAGTCGGTTTGTTATTTCGTTTTTGTACTAATAAGTTAATACTTAGATCCAAATTCAAAAAGTTTGTGGTTTGCAAATTCCTTGCATTCTTAAAGAAAAACAAGTAATATAAAAAGTATTTTTTAAGTAGATTTCTACTTAGGTCAACAAGAATTTTTTTATTTTTAATTACTTTTTATTAAATAATCACAATTAATATAAAAAATTGATCAAACAATTATTGATTTTCACAAAAATTGAACTTTTATTCTTCACCTTCTCGTGAAAAATACGGAAATCATTTTATCGATTGAGCTACTGCTGTTGATTTCAATCTTCATTACAAACTGCTAAAACTATTTAAAGTATTAATTAATTAAATTTAATTAAGGAATCAGTATTTGAAAAAATTATATTGTCATCAAGTGTCATCCACTAAAAGTTTTTAAAAAGGTATTTGAACTTGAGTGGATGAATAAAAAAATATTGTATTAAAGATTGAAAATTATATAATATAGGAAGAGTGGAAACTAATAGTGGGAATTGAAAAGATCTGTTCTTATTTATTTATTGCGGATATGTTCTAAAATAATTGTCTTAGCTTTTATTCTTGATAAGAATATTTTGACAATAAATATCTTTTATGTGCTTTCGTTGATCAAAATGTTAGGGGAGTATATTTTTCCTTTTCTATTGCTCATATATTCGCATATATCTGAATCAATAACTGCATTTAATAGCAGAGACATTCGAACAGTTATTATTTAGAATAACTCAATAAACTAAATAAATACATAGATTTTTTTCTGATCAAATGTTTTTATTGGCTTGACTTATATATTCTTTTAAAAATGATTTATAATTTATAAACAAAAATAAATTAATACTTCACCGTGTCATCCTTTGTCATTTGCATCTTAGTTGGTTTTGTGGTAGAGGCTCAGTTTCAAGATTGCAAATTTAAGGTTCTGTTCGGCCGTATGAGTTTTCATGTACTATGGTATGACCCTTTTTTAATCCGATAAAATGTCTTATTGACTCGATGAAATTTGCCATGAGAGTGCCGACTCAAGTAGCTTTTTCATCAACAATTGTTCAAGATTCAAATTTATGAGATGCTGTCTTAAATCATCAACTGTAGCTTAAAAATAAATCTCATTAATGTTACATATTTTTTAGCAGCGTGTTGTTAATTTTACTACGATAAAAACTGCTATTCATTTTCTAGAACTTGAATAATGTTATAGTTCCTTTTTCAAAATTAGATTTCAGAAAAACTAATCGAAGAAAGAAAGATGTTTCTCTTAATAGATTGTTTTATATCCGTGTATAAAAAAAGTGTTCGAATTTTTTTCAAAGGTAGCGAAGAATTACTGAAGAAATGTCTTAGCACTGGTAGAAAGATTCTTATATGTAGACACTTTACACATCTAATCATCGTCAGAATCTAGACACGTAAAAAATGGAGAAAAAAAATATTTAAAAGACCTACGATATTCTGGAGTAATTCGCTTACAGGATAATTTATTAAATTGACAATCTTGGGAGGATTTATTAAACATTACATGCAATTTTTAATACATTTTTAATTTAGATCTGCAGTTTTTCGGTTCAAATGGATCCGAAAAATCGCAATACCAAATTTAATCTAGACTACGATCTAAGTATTAAACTCAAATACGGCAATGAAAAATGTTTTACACTCATGTCACGAATAAAGAAATATTTTGGTTTTGTTTACCAAATAATAATAATATTAAATAAAGATTAAAAGGAAATCGGCCATGCATATTTCAATGTATCGTGTCGGAACATCATTTCTTGAACGGCCAAGCACTGCGTGCTCGTGCAAGTTAAATTGTATTTTCATTTATTTTGATTGTTTCATTGAATGAGTCACTTTGGTATTGCAAGCGATCCAAAAAAACTTTGTCTCGCATTTATTGTTTAAAAAAATATCCCATTTCCTATTCATTTCATTTCGTATAATCACGAGCTCAAAATGACATTTTTCTTGGTTTTATTTGTTGGAGTCATTAACTTATTTTTTTTTTTTAATCAGAGCTTTTGTAAATGCAAAGGCAATGCGTTATTAAAAGCTGATTTTTTCAGATGTTCATGCAAATAATAAATTTTTTGTTTTTCGCCTTGGGATTTTTATTGACTCCAAAAACTACATCTTTTTCTGACATGATAAAAAATTAAGAGGAAGGTATTGAGCCAAACACAAACATTGAAACTTAAGAGAAATATTCATAATTCGAACTTAAGTCCCAAGAAAAAATTAATGCAAAATAACTTTACATGCATTTAATATTTCATTTCTTAACTATTTTAGATTTTGCCTAATGAAATTCCGTTTAAAAGATTCATCCCATAATGCTAGTTTTTAAAGTAGTATTAAGTAAATAACAATTTCAGAAAGAGAAAGTTGAGAATTTTTCAGAGAGTACGAATGTTAAGATTCGCACTTCGTCGAACACATGCCAGAATAGTATGCTGAGAACACATGACTTAATGCCGAAATATACGTGGCTAAACTAGTGAACATAAAGTTTTCATATGTTCAGGTTTTAAACTAAAGATATTGCTATTAAAACGGTCAGAGATTTGTTTCTAAAACTGGGATACTCATGATCAACATAAATGTGTATCTTCATTCAAATATGGTTGGGAATTAAGCCAAATAAGAGCATTAAAACGAATGATTCTATCTCTAGTTCCTGATTTTTATTTTGTCTAACATTTACTTGTGTCTACCTTCTCTTGTTCCCATCTCATATCAATGAAACACAAATGAATATAAGATGCCTTTATTCACAGAGAAGGATATTTTTCTCTGTGCCATTATTATTAATCAGTTATTATAAATATGGATTTTTTTTAATGTCTTTCTGCTCAGAAAGTTGTCAATTTGGTAGCCGAAGAATTTTTCAAATGTGACGAATGCATAAATGAGGAGAAAAGAAAATTGAATTTGAGGGGAGAGGGTTACAAATCAAAGACACATTTTCTGAGTAACATTTATTTTAGCACTTTTTTTAAAAAAAAAATAATCAAGAGATGGAGACTGTAATGATTGGTGCATCAGTATTCTGGATTAAACTTGATAAGCTCAAAAATAATAGCAAATTAAAAATTAAATTTCTTTGTATTTGAAGAGAATTTAAAATACTTAATTTTGTGAAGTAATTCACTAAGCTATTTGATAACTATCCACTCTGGTATCTTTACTATATAAGCTTAACAATTAAACTGAAAAAACTTTTTGTATATTATTTACTTAACCATTTCACTAAACCTTTAATGGTAATTGACGCATAACAAATACTTTAAAAAAAATCCGTTAATTGAAAAATGCAGAAGCTCTGAGAAAAATTTTATGAAAGAAAAAAAAGCACAGCCAATATGGAATAGAATTTATACGATAATTTTTGATAGTCGTTTATTACACTATTTTTATTTGTCCGTCCATATATGATTTTTTTTCATAAAGTAAACGAAGTGTTTAATTTTAAAAATACTTTTTTACATATCATAATAGAAGTATGACAGATGCTAAACCCCTCGAAAAAATTATTCGTAATTCAGATCCTGATAAATTATAAATCTTAGATCTTCAAATAAATTATAAATTTTAGTTAGATCTATAACTTAAGCTTAGAGTTCATATTCAATGTTCTTATATTAGAAGGCAACCTTAGTCTTGTAATGAGGTCTCAACTCCGAGACGAGAGAGGCTTCTACCTGGAAATCCGATATTACCGAAGAACCACCATGTATTTGAGTTTAATGCGCATTCAGTCTTTCAAGTACAAATGCTCTTTCGCAGTTGTGATGGGAAAAGGTGAATAGAGAAACTCCCATGTCAAATGTTATCCTCATCATCTGGTCACAGTTCAGAATAATAAGGCGTGTTCAAAAATGTATGTATCTTTTGTTGTTGTTGTTCCCGTGTTCCGCTTTAAAACAAAAGGAGGGGGTGCAGTAGCTTCTAAGGATATAGACCCCGAGAACTCGAGGGCAGAAGTTTGATGAGACAGACTCGCAGACGTCACAAACCCTTTCTACGGGGAGGACTTCATTCACTCATCTCATTCATTTATTCACATGTCGTAATTTAGATCAGAGAACGATCACTTCTGACACAGTACCCCCAGTGGTATTGCTTTCGATATGGAGGAGTTTGTGACCACGATATATTTAACTTGTGCCATTACCACACACATGAGGAGTCATCGGCTGGCGGGTTTGAACTTGCAGCCCAAATGATGCGAATTCAACACCCTGCCAACCAAACAGTCCCGGCCGTCTGTTTCTTTTAAATAGGATTAAAAACTAAATTAAAACTTGATCATAATAGAAAAAAACAAGGTTTTTGAAAATGCTCTCTTGTAATGGAATTTAAGCGTAAGAAATGCTGCAATAAACTTTAGTTTAGGAATTTGAAAATATATAAAATATTTTTTTTTTGTATGTGAACGTTTACTTATACACTAAAAAATTTTTAATGCATGTTTTTTTTTAAATATTTATTTAACGAATTGGGGTAAAAATGAATTTATTTTCATTCAAAGCTCGTCGTTCTAATATTAAAGCATATTGCAATAACTAAGAGGTGATTTTTAATGAATTACATATCAACAAATCTTGCCGAAATCAATTTACACCCTCGCAGTAATTGAAAGGCATCCGAGTGAGTTACCGCTCACGAAACGCACGGTCACAGTTGAATTTGGTTGTGAAACTCGTGTTCCTCAGCTATTCGACGTCTCGGAAAACGCTGCCTGTTTGAGTGAAGACGCATCGAGATGCGGACAGCAGTCGGATGTTTCGTCACTGTCAAATTGAACAGCGGAAGGAGATTATTAGGAGGGCATTATCCCTCTCCAGCTACGACAAGATAGATCCGCCTGAAGGAGAAAAGCTCTCTATCAATGCTTTCTTTTTTTTTCTCCTTCAGATGAATCTGTGACATTGCTCAGTAAACTTATTTATGCATGCACAGAAATACCCTAATTTCACGCCGGAATGGGAACTTAAAATTCCTAAGTTATTACGATGAGATGATGTGGTTAATTTTTGGTATGTTTATGAGATCAGACGATCAGGAAAAATGTCTTTGCATTTTTTTAATGTTTTGAATCATCATTGCAAGAAATTTTTGTAAAATGCTTCGCTGATTATGCCACAATAAAATATTTTAATTTATGCAAAGAAGAAATAACCAACCGCTTATTTAGTTATGCATTGTTAATGCGTTCTTTATTTTTATTTTTAAGCCAAAAAGTAAAGGATAAACTTATAACTTTAATCTGAATGCATTAACTTTATTTAACTTCGAAATCACTATTTAGATGCAATGTTCGCTAATAAGTAAGCTCAAATATTTTTCAAGCAAAGTAAACTGATATTAGATATCACATGATATTAACATAGCAAAAATTTGAAATCAAAAGGAGAAATAATAATAATAATACAATGAATCAGACCTGAAGACTTTTTCAAGGGTCATTGTATTATTATTATTATTATTATTTCTCCTTTTGATTTCAAATAGGTATTATTATTTAGGTAAATTTATATTTTTTGCTAATTTTTTTTTCTTTGATATGATATTAACATGATATAATGAAAGCCTGTAATCGTAAAAATAAGCACACTAAATTAAGAAAAACGAGGGTCGCAATAGAAAATGAACTTATTGCCAACCTAATAGAAAAGGTGACTTGGTAAAATCTCGGCTTCAGAACTGGAGGTTTTTGGATTCGAGACCCAATTCCACAGAAGACCCGTCGTGTAAGAGGATCTAGTGCATGTTAAATACGCCTGAGCCGAACGTCCTCCCGTTAGTATGATGAGGAAGGTTGGGAAGTTGGTTGCCCACTTAGGTGTCATCCTCGTCATCTGAGCTGGGTTCGAAATTGTGAGATCCGTCTCAAAAAAGCCCTAATGTTGCTTTTACCTACTTTTTATATTTTCCTGCCTGGGGAAGTAATGGAAGTTTGTGTTTAAGGGAAATATCTTTTTTTTCTCACTTTCACTGTGCTTTTTAACTTAATCTTTTGCTTGGCGCAGTATGGCCAAATATGGCTTTTGCGCCATAAACCACCACAAAATCAACTAACCCTAATATTGCTTTAAAACGGGATGCTAATAAAACTGATTACCAATCCGAAGAAACTACAGGATAGCATGCTAGAGAGTTAAAACTAAAACTCTATATACTTAGCTCTGTATGTATTTATATGCACAGTTTCATTTTTGTTGTTGTATGTTTCGCATTTTATACATTGATATGACTAAATACATGATGAAAGTAATTAAAATAAAGTTTGAAATTTAAATTTTTATATTAAAAATAAATTTCCACGAGTAAAAGATAAATACTGAATATTTTTAGGTCAACGTTATAGTTATTCAATTATTAAAGTATTCATAATTGTGTTAAATAATTTTTAACCACTTGACATACGAATTTATTTAACTTCTTAATTAGATGACACATCCAATATTAAACCTTTATTGTTATTTTAATTCCTATAATAATGTAACTAGTTTTAAGATAATGAAAAGTTTCTAAATGATTCTGGCATTTTGAATTGCTGAATACTTTCATTCAATTGCAGGTTTAAAATTAACAATTCAATAATTCGATGCTCGTGTCAGATAAGTCATTGTATGTGAAGTGGTTAATGTAAAAAAATTGCAATCAGTTCACATTTAAATCAATAGAAAGTGAAGTTATAAAGACATCACTTATTAACAGTTTATTCTTTTTAATTATTTAATAACTTGCCATTTTAACCATTCTAACCATTTTTAATAACATTCTAATTATAAAATTAAATCATCCGCCCTGTCCATTTTTATAGAATTTTAAAAATAGCTTTAGTTAATAAACTATATTATTTTTAATATTCTTATTTAATATAACCTTGGTGCCAAAGATTTTTTTTCCCGAATTTAATCATTTGCTAGAATGGATAGAAATTGAGAGATTAATTCTCTCCGGAATCATTTGAAATATTTTGAGAAATATTGTTTTAATGGCATTCATAAATTTAAATTATTGCGCTCTAATGTCCAGTCTGACTTAAAATAGGATTGCAAAGATTTTACTGAGAACTATGCATCATTTCCACATTTTTGTTGGAAAATGAATATTTTAAAAAGCCATATAAAACTTTTCGTATTCATTTTTAATAATTATAGCGAACTTGCAACTATTTCTGAGATTTCTAAATTAATTTATTCGTATATATATCTCGTTACTTACCAGATTGATAACGGTTAAAGCCTTTTAACACATTGAGTCCAACTACACTAAAAATTCTATTCATTTTGTACTCGTTTTAGAGGTAAATTAAGTGATTTTTAGTCATTCTTTAACATTATAAAGTTTTAAAATTATATTTAAAAATTGCAATTTCAAAAGATGTTCAAATTAATATCAAGTGATATCACTTTTTTTCTTTTATAATATTTCTGTGAATATCCAAAATCCAAGCTCTATTTCTGCAGTTTATTTCCAAAAAGACATATAAATTAATCTAGGAGCATTGAACGCTTTTTCTAAAGCTTTACTAAAAAAACATGGATTATTTATAAATCTTTGTTTATATGCAAAGTTCGTTAAAAATGAACGAATGTTGACACTTTAATGGCCGCCCACATAACAAATGGGTGATTCTACCACCGAAGGTCATTGGTCAGTATCGTACTGTGATGACTGATAAACGCAAATGTTTTTTTAATTCTTTAAATATTGCCTTGGACGTTTGACTGCTTTATAAATAATGCGTTAAAAAGCGGGCTGATACTTATTTTATCTATACTACATAGTATAAAATGAAGTCTCCTGAAAGCGTCTGTATGTTTGAACCTCAAAAACTCGAGAAATAGTTAACGGATATCAGTTTCATAATTGCGATTTTAACTTTGCACGCATCCGCGCATGCACGAAAACCTCAAACTGAGCATGTGAAAATAGCAAGAGCTGTGGTATGCATATAGGATTCATTTTAAGCCGAATGAGCGTTTCTTGTTTTTTAGTAGCGCCAACTAAGGTAAGAGACGACTTAGCTATTCGCACGTCACATTCGCTTGCACAACCCCTTTTTACGGGGGGGGGCATATACACACCTTACACATAGAACACAGAATAACCATGCTTGAACCCGGGACGCCCATATCACGGGGAAGATGCGCTACCCCTATGTCAAGACGCCGGCTTATTAGTCCAACAGGACATCACCTAGACTCCAACCTTGATGATAATACTTAAAACTGACTGATGAAAATCTAAGAAAGCCATTTTCAATAATGTCATCCTAAATTTAAAACTAAAATCACATCAGTCTCTTTTTACAAAGGGGGGGGGAGGACATTTACACACCTTACACATAGAACACAGAATAACCATGCTCGAACCCGGGACGCCCATATCACGGGGAAGATGCGCTACCTCTATGACAGGACGCAGGCTTATTATTCCTACAGGACTTCACCTAGTCTCCAACCTAGATGATAATCCTGAAGATGAAAATCTAAGAATGCTATTTTCAATTATGTCATCTTGAATTTAAAACTAAAATCACTTGGATTGTTCCACTTGTGCAAAATGGAAGGCATCTAGATTCCTAAGTATTGCTTTGTGGTCATTGACCCTAAATTAACTGTCTTTTAACAATTCCTTTTTTTTTTTTACCAACCACCATTCTTGCATGCGGGCTCTTAAGCTAAGGTCCTTCAGAAGCGCTGAAATGTAAGTTGCATTTTTTTTTTAAAAAAAAACTCTAATTCCCTCTCTGCTTAACAGTGAAGTGGATAATTTTTTTTCTTTCCAAAGTCCTTAAAGAATTTTTCGGCTCCGAGCTTTGTTTCTTCAAAAGATTAGAAGGAGAGAGAAGAAGAAAAAAATTCGTTCGAAAGAGAAATCACTGACATTTCTTTCCTCTTAAACATTTTTTTTTCCGCATCCACGCCTATATAAATGCTAAGTAATTCGGTTCAGTGGATTCCAGCTGCCCAGCTGCTTCACCATCCCTAATAACTGAATCGAACCTTTTTCTTTTCGAATTCTCTTGTGACGGACATTATTTTCAGTCTTGTTGGCTTTATGGCTCGCAGACATGAATGACGGAAAACTGTCTTTTATGCCCGGAATATAGAGCAGATGAATTTGCCAGTCGAATTAATTATTTTATGTTTAACGTAAACTTCCGCATTTTCGAATTGAACAGCTGGACATCGCTCTTTGGTTTCGAACGTAAGAGGGAAAAAATCGGTTTGACTGTTTGATTTGGATTCTGAATAATCTATGTACTTGAATTGAGTGCAATAGTAGAAAGAGAGAAAACCATAATTTATTGCTACCATAAATTATCTAGGTGGAAATAAAGTCATTTGCAAAAGAAGATTTTAGATAACAGTGTATTTCGTTTCGAACTATTGCTTTGACTTTGAATTTTTATTAATCAGGAGCTCATATCTTCATGTATTATTTCTTAATTTCAATTATCAGTTGCTTATTTCAAGAATTAAAAAGGCAAAGTTGACGTCATAGATCAAGTTATATTAGCTGTTTTGATTTAAGAGCTCTAGCTTTAACCTCTTGTGCTATTTTGGCGTACAATGAACGTCATTGGAAATTTTCTCCTATACAGAAAATAACGTACAGCGTACGCCTACTAAATTCTCTGCGCTACTGTACTACTTAATGCTTATTTGAAATTTCTTTAGGTAGGATGGGCACTCATTTCTGCTAATTAACTGATAGCGCAAGAGGTTAATATAATGTTGAAAGTCGAAGGACTATATGCCGTCTTAGGTTTAGTCATATTTCCAATGTTTAGAATTACGAGGTACAGCCAGTGTAGCTTTTGAAGTCAGATATAAATCTTTAAAAAAAATCAAATCAACATTTCAAATTTTTCATTTTAGTTTTTGGAAATAATTTTAGGGTAAATACTGATACTAAATTAAGTTCTTAAATTTTTGTAAAACAAATTAAATAATTTAAATTAGGCCTGTGACCTTAAAAGGAAAGTTGTAGATTTCTTTCAAATATTAAATTTAATCTATCAAAAATGTCTTTCCTTATGTATCTGAACATGATAGCTCACTGACAAAATGGACTACATTTGTGAAATTTCATAAAAAATGAATTTATCAAAACTATAGATTAATAACAAATTATGGGATAGATCTTTCAATGAATTGATACCTTTTCGGTCAATCAATTCACGCAAAATTTTATTTTACCAACCGAAAGTTTGATTTTATAATAAGATATTTTAATTAAAATTAATTTTCTATATTTCATCGTGGACTAAATTTATTGAAAGACAGATATTTGTTTCTTTGATTGCATTTGAAAACTCACACTAGAATTAAGATAAATAGCATTTGGTATTAAACTTTATCTCAAAATAATAGAATTATTACAAATTTTAGACTATTACAATTAGTGAAAAAATGGGAAAAAATCTTGTTTTCTTTTAATTATATTAAAAGAATCGAATTAACATTCCCAAATTCGAATTCCAATCATAATAAAAATCTTCTTATTGTTATTAACACTTTGGTGACCGGCAATTTTACACAGAAACTATGTCATGTCACTGACTACTTTTTTGTAATTGAATATGAAAGTGAAACGTTCTAAAAAAACTCCAATGAATTTTGTTGAATTGGAACATCAAAAAGTTCTTCGCCGATACGTTCCGTCATGGTAGAAATTTTTGGAATTTTACTAAAATTCTAATAAAAATGTAAATACTAGGAAAAGTAATTTTTCTGTTATAGAGCGGATAAGACTAAACACGATACGCCAAGTTTTTGCAATGGTCGATATCGCCCTCCGTGTTATAAATTGAAACAGATAATGCAAGGGCAATGACGAGCTAACTCGTCACCGGTCAGCAAAGTGTTAATATAACTTTATCTAATTCGATTAAATCGAATCCAGTTGCTTCTATTTGTTTATATTCTTTATCCAGCTCTCTTTGGAAAGCTTATAGAGATTTCTTAACTGAAACAATCTCCAATCATCTGTGGTTATGCACCTTTCGATTCTGAAATCTTGAAGCCAACAAACTCATCGATTCTAATAGGCCATTAACCAGATTTAAATACCAGCGTTTCGGCTTATAATTCCATGTCCAATGGAATTCGTTTACTCCTTTTCCCTGAGGGGGATCCTTTAATTGATTTCCTTGTTATTAAATTTCTTCAGAATGTTTACCTTGAGATTATAATTCCTGCCTTCTCGCTATTCAGAATTTTTCTCTCGCGAAGCGCAAAGGACACGACCCATTCATCACCTCAAATGGTGATTAGCATTTTATTCACCGTACTTTCTCTTCACGTGTGAAATTGATTAGTCCTTGGTCTTAAGCGGTGGACATCGGATATTGAAATTAAAAGTGTTGGCTAGATGCTCAATTATTTCGTATATTTTGTAGCAGGTGATTCGAACATCGTTGTGTGATTTATGATTTCAGCAGTACTAATCGGATAAAGCCATCAAGAATACCATATTCCAATAAAGTTATTATATCTAACAACTCGGTTTATCTATCTTGTTTATCTTTTTCAGCGTTTAATCTAACACTTCGAAACCCAGGGATATCGAATTTGCTTTATAAAAAGGTCGGGTAAATTGAGTATTTTGGCACGAAGGAATTGTTTTTTACATTTTTTTGATGGAAGTTGTATATAAAAAAATTCTTGTCTGAAAATTTTGTCCAGTCTCCACATTTTACATTATCCGAGACAATAACGACAGAAATATTTTTAAAAATTATAGTTATTCGTCAGTTTGTCTGTTTATGAAAATAATTCAGAGACGTAGAGAGTCAAACGAATGAAATTCAGTTGGTAATGTTTATGGTCAAAAATGTATTTTTTTTTTGTCAAATTTTGGACAAAAACCGAGAGAAAAAAATCTAAATGAATGCTAGACTTTCATTATTACAACGATGTAAATTACTAGATGTGCTTTATAACTTTTAAAAAATATAGAAAACATTTATTTAATCACAATTTTGGAAAATGGGATAGACAAATTATCTTAGCCTTTAAAATCTAATTTTTAGAATATGACTAAGTCTGAATGTCGAAGATAGTAACTAATGGAATAGTACCCTGTTTTTACCAGTTTACGCGGCAAATTCAGTTGCAACTAACAGCAAATTTATTAGCTTATTTTCCTATTTCTGTTTGCACATTTTATGTGAAAATAAATCATTAAAATAATATTGAAAACATTTCGAACAATAAAAAAGTGCCATTCCTTAATTCTTCATATATTATATACGTCAAAAAATTTAAAAAACAATAAAATTGGAACTTTTTAAGGGTTTATAACTGGATTTACCTATACATAAATAACAATTAAGTTCTTTGATAATGTAATCGTGGATCTTATGATTGTTGATGTTTGTGTTGTGATGTCGAACATTCTTTTTTCTCCTAAAGGATAAAAAATTATAGAATGAAATAGTTCAACAAATATGAAGTTTAGTTTAAGAGTGTGAATTTACCACATTGATTTTAAAATTATTTTCTAGTTAATCTTCCAAGATATACAATCAAATCACGAACTTGTCATTTTAAATTTTATTTGTTCATATCTTTTTTGCGATGTAAGTAAATTGAATTAGGGAATTCATAAAATTATTGATTTTTAGTACAGATTCAATATTAGATAATTGGCAACTTTCTTTTTTCCGAATTACAAAAAAATTTTCTTATAAAGCTACAAAACATTTCTATAAATTTAAACTTTATCAATTTCTATAATTTTTTTTTAATGAGTAACAGCGCTTTGTTAGTAATTTCATTTCTATAAAATAAATAGTTAATCTTTCTCTACAGCTTTTAACCCTTTCTTTATTATGAATTTTCAAAACCAATCCTGGTCTCTCTTGTTCTTATTTATCTATAACGAAATTTTTTTGTTTATTTTGCAGCAAACGATAATATTTGAGAAATTACATGTCTATTATTATCATGTCAGAGCATGATGTTGTTTTTGGTATGAGGGTTTTGGAGTCAACAAAAATCAGTAAGAGAAAAATACAAATTTTATTATTTGCACGGGCATCTCAAAAAAATTACTTTTAATAACGCTTTGTCATTGCATTTACAAAAGCTCTGATTTAAAAAAAGTTAATGACTGCAGTAAACAAAACCTAGACTGGGATAATCATTTTGTGCATGTGATTACATGAAATGAAGTAAATAGGAGATATATTTTTCGTAAACAATCAATGCGGGACAAATTTTTCTGCATCGTTTGCAGTACTAAAGTGACTCATTCAATGAAACGATTTAAAAGGAATAAAAATATCATTTAACTTGCACGAGCGACGTTCAAGAAATGATGTTCTGACTGATATATTGAAAAATGGATAGCAGATTTCATTTTATTCTTTATTAGTTCTACTACAGATACGTTCCCAAAATGTTGGCGACAAACTGTCTAAATCTCGATTCATCGCAGAACAGTTAGCCCTACTAAGTTGCGTGTCTTATTTGATCAACATCGAACTATGATGAACTTCGCATTCTAGTATCTATGAAAAATATTTCACGATATTGCTCTTTTAAGCTGGATGAAACTGTTACCGTTGTTGCCGCTGTTACTGTTATGAAAAGGTCACACTGAAAGCATTCCCACTATATCCTCAATCAGAAGAGTTACAACGTCGTTTTAAGCTTCAAAGACAAGTTTACTTCCATTGTTGATCTCTTCTTTCTGATTTTGGTGTGGGGCCTTAGTGACCTGGTGGTAAGGTTTCGATTTGTCAGACGTAGGGTTTCAGCTTCGAAAACCTATTTCACTGAAGAACCGTCGTATAAGTGGGTCTATTGCACCTTAAATCCATCAGGCCTAATTTCCTACCCCTGGTGTGAGGTGGAGAGGGGGGTCAGCTCAGATGTCATCCTCATCAACTGACCGCGGTTCAGAATTACGAGATCCGTCCCAAAATAGCCCTAATGTTACTTACAATATTTTTCATCGTACAGAAAAAAAGCATCGTCTAAAGCCAAAGCTGAAAAAAGAAAACCATCAAAATTATGATATTAAACGATAATTCATGGGAGGTTGCAATGAAAACATGATTTGAGGTTTTTAAAGAATATTCATTGATATCATAGTGTTGGAACATAGAGTAATAACTTTTTGATAGTATGTATTTTTAAGTGTTTTCAATTCTCAATTATATATTTATAAAATGAAAAGTTGGTAAAATGCTAGGAATTTTTTAAACTTTTTTTTGTGGTGGAGATACCAGGTTAATTTCACACACCGTTATTGTCCTACTCCTGCTAAACTAAAAAATGGATTCCTCCTTAAGCATTTACTGAAGATCTCTAAGCCTCGCATTCTCTTATGTTAAAGTATTGGAAAAAGCTGAAGAAAGAAAAAAAAAAGAAAATCGAGAAATATAGAAATTATTATTTTTCAGTTTAAATCCTTAATCACATTTCAACATTAATCGATCTTAAAGAAATTTCGTTAATACTGTGTTACAACTTCATTCAGTACCATTTCGTGGACAATTACCATTTCCTAACTCGGTTATGAATTTGGTGAAATGTTCAGTTATTTATGGAGAAATTTTCGCTGAATAACAATTTTATTTCGCTGAAATACACTTCTCACATCATTTAAGATAATTAGACGTTATTAACATCTAATTTTCCCACACAATTTTTGATCCCAAATAAAACATTATGCTCTAAATATTTTGTTCCAATTAAAAAATTTCTAATTACCATTTTTACTTCAATTTGCATTATTCTATGAATTATTTATTCAAAAGGCAGTGAATTCATAAGGAGCTATGCATAATTTCACACTTTCTTGATACATTGCAATACAATTCCTATTTGCAAGTTCCTTGTTTTCAATTTCTCACCTGGAATATGATAATGAACATTAAGTCGGTTATTCATGCTTAACGAAGCGTAATTTATCAGTTTTGTAAATTAAATGTCATTGACACATCAAACTCTGAAATCAAAATGTAATGACTTACTTTTATTTTGGGAGGATTTTGAAAGCAATTAGCGGTTTCGTTATTTCTTAAAACCATATTGTACATTGTTTTTTAATGAAATAATATCTTGCATGTTTTAATTTAAATAGGATTTGTTTCTTATCGATCAAATATGGCTTTTACTCTCAAATATTAAACTCATTTTCAGATAAACTAAAATTCTATACAGTCATGTTTTCTCGATAACGATAAAGCATTTTACTGTTTTGATAACTTAATTGCTTGATTTTAACCCCTTAACCGGTTTATTTTCCTTACAATCTAATAAGATGACATCTTCTATTTTAGGAATATTTTCTTATTTTGATTCAAATGGAAGTCCATGGAATACTTGGCTTATCTATGTATTCGATGTCATTTTAATATTGAATTATAATTGTTATAAATGATTTATTTTTTTGTTTACAACTATCAAAATTCGATAAATTGATGCACGTACGGCGTAAGGGAAAACCGGTTAAGGGGTTAATTAGTTTGATTCAATAACGAAATGTATTATCTGTTTGGGAATTTAAGGGGAAAATAATTGAAAGATTCTCTAAAAAATGTTGTATTAAATTATTAAATGTGTTAAA
This sequence comes from Argiope argentata, assembly GCA_026289955.1. NCBI lineage: Eukaryota > Metazoa > Arthropoda > Arachnida > Araneae > Araneidae > Argiope > Argiope argentata. Next base: position 237,188 of record JAOUZG010004552.1, on the reverse strand, counting down.
GATTAAGTTTTCGAAAATGTCTTTTTAATTTGATTTCATCTACATATTAAATTGTTATGAATATTTTTTTCATTAAATTCTGGTGATAAAAGCTAAAATCATAAAAACATGAAACTGTATTAAATACGATAAAAAATCAAACCACTTTTTAAGTATCAAAATCAAAATTTATTTAATTATTTATTAAAGAGGAAAATATATCGTGAATGCCCTCAAATGCTATAAAAAAATTAGAATTTATGTCAGTGATTCAGGATTTTACACTTTTCAATTTGGGTTCCTGATTGTTAGCATAAAAAATATTTTCTATATTTTAATACATTATAAATTTTGTTAACTAACTCTTTAATTTTATAATTATTACTGAAATTTTAAGTTGTGGGTATGAGATTTGAAAGATAAATTCAAAAATCAAGATCAATATATAAAAGAGAACTCTATCTAATAACAGTTTCAGTGGACTCTAAAATCCTGCAGATATCAGACTGATCGACAGGAAGATTTATGAAAGCTTCAAATTATATGTTCATTTAAAAATTGCGTTTCACCAGATAAACTTGCGTTCGTTGTACAAAATATTACAAAAAGAACTCTAATTATACTATATAATAAATAATAGAAAATATAATTCAAAATAACATTTTTTTTTTGTCTTTTATACTCATTGAAATCCGTAGGCAGTATTGAGTTTTAAGAATTTTTTACCCGTTTGTTCTAAATACGATGGATTACAAGATTGGATTAGAGCTAAGAAACAGTACTGAGAGTACATTACATTTTTAATTATAATCTTTCAGTATCAAATTAATGTAGGCAAATTAAATTTTAAGTATCTCTCTTCAGATATTTTTTATTTGCATCCGTTAAATATGAATTTTATTTAATTCCCACCCATTTGCTATTAAAATTATAAAGCATTCATAGTAATTTTTCTATAAGAGCAAATAAAAAAATCATTTGAATAATTCAACCAGAGCCTTCTAGAAATAGTTTGATTACTTGAAGAAATAATAAACAAATGATTAAATATTACTATAAGAACGTCAGTAAATTTTTTTGTAAGTGAAATCTTTCATGATAAAAAAAACTATAAGATGCCGTCAGTTAACTGTAGAATTGAATAAAAAATATTTTATTAAAAAAATATTAATGACAAAATTTAATAGAAATATAAAAGGATAAAAAAGTATTTAAAGAAATTCCCTTATTCTATCGCAAAATAACAAGAATTTTGAATTATCGAAGCATAAAAAAGTCCAATAAATGAATATATTTTTTGAGATATATTTAAAAATACATTATCATTATCAGATACGCTTTAGAACATCAAGGAAAAAAATCTATTGAGAATTATTCTTCTGAAGAATTCTTGCTCTGCTTTTGGAAACTAGATTTCATGATAGAAGTTGAAGTTACTATTAATCGATTTAAAATTGCGGATTTGCAATAAGTATTCCTTTACATATCATTTCGTTTATTTTTCAATGATTATGAGAATATGAATATATGAATGTGAAAAAGGCGGATATATAAAGGATTACTTCTTTTATTTATACGCGTCAAAAGTTTGTATAAATTAGCAATGAATATATTAAGAACACGAAAGAGAAGGTGCTAAAGAATTATTTTTCACGTTTATTTGAAATATTTATAAGTAGTTCGATGATATCATAATAGTTTTCATAAAAATATTGGTTTAAATCCAACTGAATTTAAATCTAAGTTACTGATTTTTTTAGGTATTTGCTTTTATTACACTTTTCAAAGCATTTTATTGCGGATTTAAATTTTTTAATTTCAAACTGTTTTTAAAAATTGTATTGTAGTGATGCATTATTTCTTCATGCTAATTATTTCATGAATCTTATAAATTCGAAAGTTTACTTTAATTACAATAACGCTGCCATTCCAATTAGCGTTCCTGGTCATTACTATTATATGCAAACGAATTTTAAATTGAATTGAATTAGAAATGGATTATCGTTTGCATCTTTTATTTGACAGATATTTATTAAATTATGAGAAGTTTAGGAAAGTAAATGTTCTCAAAGTGCTCGAATTTTTCTGAAATATATTTAATTTAGATAATTTTATTCATTACTAAATGAATAAAAATGAGTTTCTTCTAACATCATACACGAAGCGAGGACATCAAATCTATACAATTGCAAATCATTTCACCACCAAAATTTAACATCAGTTAAGCTATATGCTTTATTCACGAATTTAACGCTGAAAAGATTTAAAATTTTCTGTCTAAGAATCTGTGATAATATAAAAATACTGAATTATTTTTTAAATCGAATCTATTTGTTTCTTCTCTTATTATTACTTCTAATTATATTTTGGAAATGATATTTTTTCTAAAAGTAGGACTTTGTTGTAATTCTAATTTATTTAGTCTTTGTATCCAAAAGTTTGCCCACATAAAGGCGGGAAACACGCCCAACTCTTCTAACAGCATACTAATAACACGAGAACAAGGAAAATAGAGAATTACCAGTACAATTACTATTTCCGGTATTGTTATCTTGGAATAATCTCGCCGTAAATCCGGATCCACGAGACCTCTACAACAAGATTCGACTAGCTATTCGTATCCAAGATCATAAATAGAGGAAATGTCCAATGAAATTAAAAAAACCTTCGAAAAAGTTCTTCCGCCAAATTTGCTTCCACGACTTGTAAAGCGTTTCTGAACTATCATACACTGATGAATGATAATTCGCTTCCTCATAAAGTTGTACAGTTTATTCGTACAGCGAGTATATTTCTTTTTATAAATAATAATAATAATAAACCGAATTTTTAATTCCAAAGATAGTATCCAGATTGTATTTTAATCTCAAATTATCTGCTTTTTTTTCTTTTAATCTATATTGACAGTAAGTATTCTATGTACAATAATTTTTATATCGTGCTGTTTATATAAAGGCTGCCTCATCTTTATCATTGTTTTATTTTATTGTACACAAATTGCAGAAAAAACATGATCGTACCCCCCTCCCTTAATTTTAATGAATTTTCAAGCCGTCTCTTGAATTCGAAAAACGCATTTTTAGCATTTTCTGTCTACGAACAGATAACTAAAACGCTTTGAACAAGAAGGATGATATTTAAGAAAAGTTCCTTACACCAAATCTAAAGATTTCTAGTCACATTTTGTGCGAAATAGATTCAAAAGGAAGTCTGTGTAAAGTTAATTTGATGACAACAAAGCAGAAAGTTAGATTTTTGAAGTTTGGTATACATTTTAAGATACGAGTAGATCAAATTTGGAACAAAGGGAATTAGGACGTTGACTGTCTATCTGTGTCAAGGCTTTGGCAGTCTGTGCAAGAATATAAATGTCATAACTCTAAAACGTAATTATGTGAAGCAATTAATTTTGGTATATTATCTTGTTATTAAGGCTCAAAATTTAGTTTTGTATATATGCTCTTGTATATAATCTTGTATATATGCTCAAAATTTAGTTTTGTTGTTTGGAAAAAAGAAAAAGCATAAAAGTAGCATAAATTAAAGTTGGAATACCATAAACTGCACTCCAAAAATTTATCGCCAAAGAAAACGCCAAGTATCATGCGATGGATTCAATAAAAATGTGAAATTCATGTCAAATATAGATAGTTGGTAACTTCAGTGTCATGAAAGGCATTAGGGACCTTATCCAATGTCCATGATTTTTTGCATGAAAAAGGATTGCAATTTTATTAGAAAGTTTTGACTTCGCTTATTTCCATATACTATTTGAACATTACAAAATTGTCATACAGTAGTACTAGAATAATGACCATTAAGAAATTATTAATACTTAATCTAATGGAAACATGCTTTTATATAATTAATATAGTTTTCCTACTAGTGCTAACTGATTATTCGTTGATGATTATGAAATTATCTATTTATTACATTAAAAACCAAACTTATTATTAAATTGTGATTTCCAAATCAATCTGTATTAAACAAACGTTCGTAATCTGTTAATCATCACACTAAGGCCATTGAGAAAAATAAATTTTCAATCTTCAAATATTACATTGCTGTTTCTCAATAGTAACGAATTCTGTACGAATACCAAAAGGCAGGAAACAATCTAATAAGAAGCCATTCGTAAAATGGTTCACCAAATTACCTTAATCGATTGAAGAATCGTCTTGGTTTGATTCGATGAGTAAAATTGGCCACCGATTTTTGACTATTAACCAAGTCTGAACCGTGACCGGCAATATCCATCGAGTTCAAAAACAAAAGACAGCAGGGAGGTAAAAAACGCGCGAAAAATATGTGGACGCGAACACAGAAGCCTTTGTCTTCTAGTACAACAAAGGCTGGCTTCTTGTTGACGGCGGACCCGGAAATTCGAACAATAAATACACAATTCGAATCGTTTTTGAGGAATGAAAAGAAGGCTTCTGAAGTGGCGTGGTCAAGAAAAAGAATTGTTGTGGAACTGTATCGTTCTTTCTGGTATAGAAAAAAAGCAAAGCAACATAAGTTGAAAATTTTTTCTCAATTCTTATTCCAGCTGTCATTACTAAACTGAATTCTTGATTAAGGAACCAGCATCTGTTTTAGTTATTCTTTGCAATATAAGGAAAAATTGAAGTAGTTCTAGCTGTTTTGAATTGATTTGAATGACTTTCGTCTGTTTTTCAAAGGATTCCGCGTCGCGAGTTATGTAGGTTTTCTTTTCTGGTAGAATTTAACGAATCATTTACTTTGCGCCATATTTTTTTCTTCTTGTCATATGCATCCTTATAGAATGAATTAAAGACTTGTTTTATTGCAGACAGGTTGGTTATGAATGGAGGGGACTCATGAAATCTGTATAAAGGTTGGATTATTCTATATTTCATTCGTTTATTTTATGTTCAGTGAATAAGCAATTAAACGCAAAAGAATTCCGGATATGAGACGTAAACTTAAAAAAAATATATATTAAAGTTAGCTCTTTCATATTTAATTTGCTAAAAAACGCGAAATATACTCTTAAAACATTTGCTGTTTAAGAATGTTTTAGTTTTCTTTTCCACATTTAAGTGATTTTTTTTCTTTTTCATACCGATAACGAGGATACATCTTATATAATCTATCTAGTAGTTATTCATAATCTATTTTTAAGTCTTGATGACTTGATGTATATTATAACACTTATCAGTATTTTTCATTCATTAAAAAATGTTTGGAAAGAAAGTGTAATTAATGTTTCAGTTTCTCTTTATAAGAATTATTATACGATTTAATTTTTTAATATAAGGAAATTTTATTTTAATTAATTTCATATGTATTGTTTCAATTTAATTTGGAATAATTTGCACATACTATGCGCAAGATTAAGACATAAAAACAATGATCGTTAATATTAAACGATAGTGCTGTTGTTCGTCATACGAATTATTTCCGTTTCCAACCAGTTTACTTTAATTTTTTAAATTAATTAGAATTGTTAGAATTCGACGATTTTACGTTTTGTTTAACTTTTCATGTAATTTGGAGCCTGTTTCGTATTCTCCTTGAAAGAAAAATTGTGATATTAAGTTTTAACATATTAATTTTTAA
>JAOUZG010004552.1:163078-194906 GCA_026289955.1 Argiope argentata | reverse complement strand
AAAGCATACATTTCCAGCTAAAAAGATTCTCAAAACTAAATTAAATAACAATGCTTTCTGCTAATTGTACTTTCATAAAAAAAAAATTTATACCTCAAAATTTTTACCAAAAAGCTCGAAGGGAGCATACATTTCCATCTAAAGAGATTATCAAAACTAAATTAAGTAACAATGCTTTCTGATTTGTATTTGATATATTATTATGGATAAAGCAGTAACTATTGCATCTCTTTTTCTATGCTTGAATAATTTTCTAGAATCGTAATTCTTTTGATATTGTATATATTTTCAAGTAGTTTTTAAAATTGAAATACCTTAAGACCAAAAAATAAATATAAAAAACTAAAAATCAATATTCAGACGGCATTAGTGATCTAGTTATTCTGTCTTTCCATAACCAATAATAGCAACAATACATGTGTGGTCCACTGATAATCGCCTTTTGTTCTTACGATACCATCACTACAAGAATGCTCGTGTTCGATGCGCTTCGACAAAAGCCTTTGAAATCTGGCAGCACGATCGATAGCGATAGGTTTAAATGTTTCTAGTTCATTGCACAAATTAATGACACTATAATATCTCTAGGATTGAAGTTGTGTCAAATAAGAGGAAAGTCTTGTTCAGTTGTTTCCAGATCCAGTAGTAAGGCTTCTTAATCCTGATTAATGTCTGTAATGAATCTAAAAGTCATTCGATAAATCGTTCATTAAACAAGGCTGAAACAACAAAAGCTGATCGATCAGTTTGACACCATCTTATAACAGAACAATCGTAATGCTTTTTATTTAACTGCATGATGGATATACTCTTGGGGTGATGGCTTAATGATTTGGAAAGGAAGTGCTGAGAAAGGAGAGAAAGGTAACACTTATTATCATGTCAGAATATGATGTTGTTTTGGGGATGAGGTTTTTGGCGCCAACAAAACTCCGTAGGCGAAAACTAAAAATTTTATTTTCTGCACGAGCATCTCAAAGCCAACAAAACTCCGTAGGCGTAAACTAAAAATTTTATTATCTGCACGAGCATCTCAAAAAAAATCAGCTTTTACTAACGCGTTGCCATTGCATTTACAAAAGCTCTGATGTAAAAAAAGTTAATGACGACAGCAAATAAAACCGAGAAAATGTCATTTTGTGCACGTGATTATACGAAATGAAATCAATAGGAAATGTGATATTTTTTAAAACAATTAATGCGGGACAAAGTTTCTTTTTGGATCGTTTTCAATACTAAAGTGACTCATTCGATGAAACCATTAAAATGAATAAAAAAATAATTCAACTTGCACGACCGCGTGGTGCTTGGTTGTTCAAGAAATGATGTTCTGACATGATACATTGAAATATGCATAGCCGATTTCATTTTAATCTTTTTTTATGTTTATGGTTATTTTACCAAACTTAGGTTGAATCCTACTTCCAATGACCACTACAAGGCTAACCATCGAGTCTCCTTTACGTAGCTTTTTGTAGTAACATGGTCATATGCATAGGAATAAACAAATTTATACACAATCATTCTATCAGCGGATTTAGTCCATATTGTCTCACAAATGTGCATATGTTGGGGGAAAAAATTATACGCCGAACTTTAATCATCGAATCAGTTGCATTTTTGTGTTTTTGTTTTAATATTTCGCTCACGCACATATATATCTGTATCGAAGAAAGACTTCATCAAAAATTTGACGAAAAAAAAACATAAAGTTTAAAAGCAATCACTAATTTCAAATTTGAAAATGAAATATGAAATGAATAGGAAATGGAATATTTTTTTTAAACAATAAATGCGAGATCAAGATTTTTTGGAATGTTTCCAATACTAAAGTGACTCATTCAATGAAACCATCAAAATGAATAAAATTATAATTTTACTTGCACAACCGCGTGGTGCTTTGCCATTCAAGAAATGATGATCTGACATGATACATTGAAATAAGCATAGCAGATTTTATTTTAATCTTTATTGTAATTATACTAAAACTGTTCAGGACAGTTGTATCAGCACACCATTTTAAATCAACATTAGAGCTGTTTGGAAATTCTGAACCATGATCAGAGGATGAGGGCGACACCGGAGTTGGCACTTATCCCTTTCTCGCCCTTCTGCACCACATTAATAGGAGGGTGTTTGGGTCTCGACGGACGGAAGCTGCCAGATCCACCTAAACGATGGTTTTTCGATGGAATCGGGGAGTGAAACTGACCCTCAACCTTCACGGTTGAAAGACGGAGACTTTTCCACCATACCACCAGCGACCCCTACTAAAACTGTATATTTGCATCAAACTTTGGACCAGATCAGATAATAAGAAGAGATGTAAAGCGATTATTTTCAAACTACGAAGGTAAACTTAAAAACTGCCATCTTGCCTAAATATACGTGTAACTCAGAGAGAAAATAATCCTGATTTTAAATATCAAAGTATTATCCAAAGCATGTTCGAGATTTACATCCATAACTTTGTGGAAAATCTCGGTTATAATTTTTCTCGAATTGATCTTCAAATTCCAAAATATTTATATTAATATAAATAAGACTTTGTGGTCATTTATTGTTGTTCCACATTTCTTTCTCAACACCGAATTCGACTAGAATTCTCTTCCTTATAATTCAAAATAAGAGAAAAAAGTATTAAATTTTCAACGAAGAAAAGTTAATTAACTACTTATTAATTACAAATTAAATGAAATTTAAGTGTTATTCCACAGGAATATCTGTGAAAAGCAACCCAAATAAAGGGTTTTTTTTTCGTTTTAAAATTCAAAATTTTACCATTTTAATGATACAGAAATCATTTTTTTCATAATTTTTTCCTTCTATTTCAATTATTTTTTTAGAATTTAATAAATATTTGAATAGATGTAAGTAATTTTGAAGTAAACATATAAATTTATTTACACTCTGGTGTTTGGCAACGGTGAGATTTTGAACTAATCTACATTTTATATGATATAGTATTGTTCAATATGTTTCTTTTTAAAAGAACTCTAAAAAAAATCATAATTTTAAATCCTTTTCTAACTTATTTTAATTCTTTAAAAAATAATACTGTAGACAACAACATAAAGAAATTTATATTATAATATTTTAAATAAATTAAGTTTTGCATTTAAAAAATTATTTAGAAACAACTAGTTTAATGAAGCGCTAGGTTTCAGTCAAGCATTAATGGATTCTTCTTTTTCCAATACGACGCATAATTCTATTTCTGAAAATCTTAAATAAATTTAAGTATAAGCAAACATCTAATGAACTTTTTGTGATAATTAATCCGTAAGTTTTTCATTACTAAAAATGACTATATTTTTATTACTAAATTTCATCCGTAGCTATGCTGGATATTTCAGTTTATTCAAATTATTAAATATCATTTAACCCTCTAATAACTTTCTTATATGATTTTGATATGATTAAACTATACATCAGGAATAAGAGCCTAATGAATGAAAGGCAGGAAAAGAATACAGATTAAAATGAAATCTGCTGTGCATATTTCAATGCATCCTGTCAGGACAGCATTTCTTGAACGGCCAAGCACTACGTGCTCGTGCAAGTTGAATTATATTTTTATTCCATTTTAATCGTTTCATTGAATGAGTCACTTTAGTGTTGCAAACGATAAAAATAAACTTTGTCTTGCATTTATTGCTTAAAAAAATATCACATTTCCTATTTATTTCATTTCATATAATCAATTGCTCAAAATGACATTTTTCTACGTTTTATTTGCTGTAGTCTTTAACTTATTTTTTTAATCAAAGATTTTATAAATGCAATGGCCGATAGCAGATTTTTTGAGATGCTCGTGCAGATAATAAAATTTCGCCTACGGATTTTGGTTGACGCCAAAATCCTTATCCCTAAAACAACATCATGTTCTGACATGATTATAAAAGAAAACAGAATACAATTGTTGGGTTCAAGTAATGAAAAAATATAGATATAAACATCAATACAGATGTTGAGGTTTATTTATAAATCATTTGTTTGACTAGACAGACTTTATCATCTTCTCAAATCGTTTTCTTTCCCCTTGAACTTTCCACGCCATATATTTTCTTGATTAAAAGCCGTATAACTTAAAATGGCATAAAGTGTTTTCTAATGGAAGCTCCTTTTTTGTCCTTGACATTAGTTGTTTGGCAACCTGAGTGGGTTTTCTTTGTCTCGACTAATCTTCCTCCTCATCTAATGGAAGGCCTTTAAATTGCTTTCACTTTCTCTTGTCTATTGATTAAGAATGTATTGTCGGGTTTTAACCATTAATAGCTTCTAGGAAGATCCAGAAGATAGATAAACTGATTTTTCTTTTTCCATAAAAAATATATCTTGAAAAATATTTGCAAAATTCTAAAATATTTTGATCTCAAAAGTATTTAGATAATCATCAGGTGGAATTTTCAGAAAATATTTTGATGTCTTTCTTTATAAATTTATAATCTCAACTTTAGATAACATCTCATTTTTTTTTTCTTCAATTTTCTTTTAAGTTGTTAAGATTATCAGAATTCCTTCTATGATAGGATTTAAGAATGTAAACATTTTGTCCACTTTAATTCTTTTGAAAATATTTTTTCATATAATTAAATACACCATTCGAGTGTCATGTAATTTTTCATGAAACTTTTCTCAAGACATAAACTCAAACATTAAATATTATAGCTTAAATTACCATTCATATAGTTTCATAGCTAATTCAAACATTAATCCAACTAGACGATATCTATATTGCAGGGTAATGGTAATTCTATGACCTTATACAAAATACGCAATAAATTCCTAAGGGTCGGGATAGCCTGGTCTGTAAGGCGTTGGCTGGACGTCCCTGAGTTGCGAGTTCGAACCCGTCAGCCGAAGACTCTCCGTATGTGTGGTGGCTGGCGCACATTCAATCTGCCGTAGTCACAAATTCCTCCTTGTCGAGAGTGATACCACTAGGAGTACTGGATCGGAGGTGATCGTTCTCTGTTCCAGATCTAAATGACGATCTGTGGTTGAATGAATGAAATGAAATGATGAATGAAGCCCACTCCGTAAAAAGGGTTTGTGACGTGTTTGAGCTAGATGCCAAACTTCTGCTCTCGGCTGATTAGGGATCCATCCCCTCAGAAGCTACTGCAATCCTCCTTCCGTTATAAAGCAGAACAAGAGAACAATATATTCCAAAAGTGAATTTGAAAGACACACTTGGTTTGTATACCGTGAATATGAATTAAATCCATACTCACTCCGTAACGCAGTTACGTTTTTTAATAATTCGTTTCTGATAATTTTATTTTAAATAGTTTCAAAATTGACATTTTAAAACACACTTCAGTTTTGATTATCAAGTCAGACCATTTAAATATAAAGAATGATTGTTTGCAATGTGATTCTCATCATTAAAGAACAAAATTCAACTACAGCACTTGTTATATTCAGCAAACTTGTCTATCAAAAAGTGCCGAGATAAATCAATAAAAGATTCGGGAATCCAAAGCAATTAAAAATAATTAGCAAACCAATGAATATAAAAAGAATGAAAAACCAGATCTTACCTTGAGATTAGAAGTTAAGAACACATTTTACTAGTTAAACCACCAGGTTTGTTTGCAGCTAAACATACACGTTGCCTATGAAAAAACAATGAGAAAAAAAAACAATTTAGAAATCTTCAATTTTTCTCCATTCCAGTGCTTGGCTGTCAGAGGAGGTACCAAAAATTTTACAAACTGGTTTGGTTTTGGTATTTTTGGGCACAATAGACATAAATATAGATTTGACCATGATTGATACAATAGACATAGATTTGACCATGCTGTATTAAATTAAGCAAAATACAATTTCAATAAGAATATTTTTACAGCATTAAACATAATTTTTAATCACCCGACAGAACATAAACAACAGAAATGCAGTTAAAAGAGGATGAAAGTGCTTAAGCTTTCTTGACTTCTTGATATATGCTTCCCGATAGAAGGTATGAACATTTTTTTGCCATTATTTCCCTCATTACCTTATACATAGATCACAACATAATTGTTATTGGGAAAGTCTATGAGAGGCTCTTACATATACATAAAGTGACAAACATAAGCAAATAAATGTGATTTATGTTACATTATGTAAAAAAAAAATATTTTAGGCAGTAAAATTTTTATAAATTCAATAAAATTCTACCAATTATTGCATTAACATAGGGAAGGAAAAGGTAAATTTATTTTGTATGAATGGATCATGAAGAGGTTTTTAGAGTAGGACAGTCCTGGTTACGACGTAACTCTAAAACAAGTAATAAAGTTTTCATTTTGGACACAGTAAAATAGCCATCATTATGGGCGAACTGAATTTATTTATAAAATGTTAACATATATGTTAACTTTGAAGACGTGGCACGAACACACACACACACACACACACACACACGCACACGCACGCACACACACACACACACGCACACGCACACACACACACACACACACACACACTCACTTAAAAGTCTAACCGAATTTTCATGTGCTGCGCAGCTAGCTTTGCGCCGCTAACGCACTTCCCTTTGAAAATTCCCTAAGGGATTATCAGAAAGTTGATCAGCATCTTACGGTAATGAAAATAGATGAACCTTACTAAAGTCATTTCAATCAATCGAACAGAATTTAAATTTTTAATTTGAAGAGGAAATTGTTTTAAACAAATTTAAATGCGTTTCTGCAAAAGGACAGATGTACAAAATATCTGCTAAACCACCACTGATGTACATTTAATAGTTAGCATTACTTTAGGACCATGACTGTTTCCATTTAGTATTTATGTTGAATATTATCTACATTTTTTCTTATACGTGTTACCGTTAAAGTATGAAATCCGTTATTTCATAGAATATCTATTTATTCCATGAAATAACTGATCGTGTCCGTTAAAGTGTAAAACTCTCTTGTATTTCATGGTTTAACTAGTTATTTCATAGAATAATGATCTGCAGCCCGCTAAAGTGTAAAATAATCTGTATCACATATCTCGCACGACAAATGCATTTATCTTCCACCCCTACTGCATTTATGAACTATTCCAGGCTATAAGGAGATTAATACAATTAAATTAATGTCGGATAAATCTCATTCTGAAGCCTCTGTGGGATTTACCGTCCGTATCCCAGTGCCTGAAGTTAACAGAGGAAAAGGTGATGCCAAATTAGCTATCATCATAAAAATAACCGAAGAAGGATATTTCCAATCGGCCGCATAAAACAATTATATTCCCGATCCCTGTTCAGTGTCTGCGAACAAAAATCAATTAAAAACGAAGAAGTACCGGATGTAGAAATATCGCTCCGGTCGGTTGCCACAGCTCCAAGTTTAGATATTGGTCAGGGATTTAAAAAATGTTCGTGTAAAACCCAGTGTGTCAACAAAAAAAAAAGTTTTTTGTTTTACAAATAATTTTCTTTGTAATTCCAAGTGTTATTTTTAGTAATCCTTGTTGTAACAAATGATTTTATTGTACGTTTCCATAAATATCATTTATACGCTGCATAAATTAGATAAACTGCTTCTTTTCCATTTTAATTGTCTATCATTAGTTTATTTATATAGTACCTAATTATTTCATTCTAGATAAATTGTTTATTTTGCATTTTAACTGTCTCTCATTGGTTGAATTATAGAATACCTAGTTATTTCATAGAATAACTAGTTAAAGTGTCAAATTAATAATATATTGCACCCTTTAACGGACACAATCAATTATTTCATGGAATAACTGGGTATTCTATAAAATAACTGCATTATATATTCTTACGGTAATATACATAATTCTTTTTTCTAGTTTCCACGATCTCGCCAAGCGCCATGGATCCATAATGGTCCCTGCACCAGATGGGATGCCACAAGTGTTCACAGATTCTGAAATCCAGCTTCGTGGATCCAACACCATTTGGGGGCGGTCTCTGTTGCTGCGCAACACTGCGTACAGCACTGACCTCAGGGCTTGCGCCAACATTGCAACTGACGGCGACGCCAAAACAGTGGAAGCGACCTTCTCTTCGCCGGTGGCAGGAACCGTCATCTTCCGCCAAAGTGAGCTGGGAGAGACCACGATCTTCGCCAACATCTTTCACATTACAGAGGATTATACACCATCCACGAGTCATGAATGGAGGATTCTGGCGACGGATATTCTCGATACGTCGAGAGAGATTTCGAGGAAAAGAAGATGCGAGTACTTGCAGGTAAGATGATGTCAGGTTCTTGTCAAGTTGCCGAGTACAAATATTACAAAGTAGTAATCAATTTTATAAGCATTAAAAACATTTAAACATTGCAATTTTTAAACTATTAAGGAAACGAATAGGGCAACCATAATATTAAAAAAAACATAAATGTATTTAGTGAGCGCTTGTGCTGCTATTACTAAAGCACGAATGAACAAAACAAAGTATATATAACAATACAAAGTATATATAACTACAAAGTATTTATAAAAAAAATGGTGCGTCTTTAAGGCTTCAGTTTCTTGGGATTTTCGGGTCACAATTGGATTTAAATTCAGACAAATTGTAAAATCCTTTGCAGAAAAATCCCTTTTGGGAATCCCTGCCTGATGTTGACCCTTGAGAAATGCATTAGGCCGTATTTATTATTTTATTTTTTCCTTCAATTAACTTGATATTTTTGTATTTTCGTTTTGTTCAACTTTTCAACTAGAGAGCGCTTATGCTGTTATTACTAAAGCACAGATGAACAAAACAAAGTATGTATAACAATACAAGGTATATATAAATACAAAATATAAAATAATAAATATTCTATATAAAAAGTATTTATAAGAAATGTTGCATTATTTATGCTTTCGAGTCGCGCTGTTTCCTTATTTTTTATTTAATGTATTTAAATAAAAAAATTAAATACATTAATTTTTTTATTATAAATATTTAATATTTTGCTTTTTAAGTTTATCTTGATATGTGTCTTTCATGGGAAAAAACCACCGCCTGTTTTCAAGCAACAATAATAATAATAAATTATAACTAGCTATTAGAGCCTTTCTTTATCATCTCTCATGTTAACAATGCCATATAGCGTCATCACGAACCCAGTCTTACCATAGTGAAACAGAGAGTATGTTCAAAAAATATCGGTAATGATAGATTTAAAAAAAATGAATTGTCTGTTAATGAATACTTTAATATAACAGATTGTTTCGAAGGAGATGTTAAAATAAGTGCCTTCATGGCTTTTTTTTATTTAAATGACCGATTCATATGCAGATAAGATTGAAAAATATTCATATGTAATCAGTATGTGTTTCTTTTTTACCTATTTCTCCCCCCCCCACAAAAAATCCGGTTATCTAAGCTCGGTTCTCCAGATATTGTTAGTTCATTATCATCACTTTAAAAGAAAATTCAGATGATTGGCATTTTATAAAGTATTAATCTTATATTTTATTCGAATTGTTTAAGAAAAACGAATCAATTTAGGCTTATTTATATCAGCCTAATAAAAAGTTACTTAAACCTAGTAGAAATTATATCCAAATACATCACAGAAAAAAAATAAAAGCGCTTATTACTAATGAAATATTAATACAGTGAAAATTATTTTACCATTAAAACTAAACTTGGAATGACTAACTAAAATGCAAAAATCCGGAACATTAAACTCATCTGGAAATCACTGATGCAACCCATGATTTCTTTCTAGTGAATATGTATATAGTAACGACAATATTCTAAAATGGGTCTTATCTATGTTTTTCATCAACATTTGGTATATATAGCCATCCCTAAAAAATTAACTCAAAATATCGTACAAATCTTAGAGAAAAAGATACCATGAATTAGTGGTGTGAAAAGAAGCGTAGAGGTAGCCATTCGTCATCCTGTTGCTGAATGGGTATTTATTTGCCATATAAGGTTGCCATATAAGATAAAAAGGATTTAAAAAGAAACGTATATTTATTTTTAGTAACCACTGTTAAACTATATGAATAAATGGCACTGTGAAAGTGTATTATCATTAATGGAATTGTACCTTTCTGTATTGATTTCTTTTTATTTGATTTTCAAATAAAGAGATGTGAAGTAAAGAAATAAAATTGCTTTTTATCTCTTATTAAAATATCCTATTTAAAATGTCAAATTTCAATTTATTTTATTGTTGTTTTGTTTGTAGGTTCTCTTTGATCCAAATAATGTAGATGATACAAACTGTTCCCAGTCGTCTCAAGAAAATTGCAAAATAGGAGAAATGACACGAAAGCATGGAGAAGCAACAGTTGGAGCCACCAATTCAAGATATTCGAAAAGGTTTGGTGTATTTTAAATGGCGTTTCGTGAAAATTATCTAGTCGAACATTGTTACATTTCAAATTGAATAATGTTAAATTCATCATAAACCGCTGGAGCCATTGATATATTTTTTTCTTTTGAAAATTTTACTGCTAAAATGCTTTTTGGAATTGTATTCCATTCATCTAATTAGATTTCAAGTACTTTTCTCTATGTTTACCATCAAATTTAAAATCATTTTTATAGAGGATGGATAAAAATATATATATAGAAAAAACTTGCAAAAACATATAACATTCAATAATATTGAATTAGATAGTATTTTAATGATCTGAACTTCTTACAGTATTCTTAGAATAAATATGCATTGTGATCGGCAGTATCCTTTTAAATTCCCTAAATTCCAGACATCGTCTGGAGAGAATAGAGCTGGGAAAGTAATGTGGATCTATAGTGAAGTTCCTGAAATGATTGAGACATTTCACAGTATCCCTAGTGGTGAAATAAGGAATCTACAAATAAATAAATAAATAAATAAATAAAGGAGATCGGTTAAAAAGTTCAATTAGAAAAATACACGCTACTCCATAATACGAACATAGAAAATTTTTTCAAGGATATCGTAGATATCTATAAAATTTAGGGAGATATTTGCGATTAATATTATTTCTCTGACTTGATAAATATACTCCCCTGTATTATCATACAATTTTTCTGAATTCGGCAACCACCAATGAAATTTAAGCAACCAAAAAGTAAGCAAAAATATTACTGAAAAAAAATGGAAAAATTCACTTGAGGGCGAATAGCAGAGGATAATTTTTTTAGTTTTAGGATGGGCCCTTTTTTTTATGTCGCAGATCTAATCGCAAATATTTCTGCCAATTTCCCATATAACTCTATGAATTTTTTGTGTGTGTGCATGAGTGTGTGTTTTATAATGCATAAAGTTCATTTATCTAACTGGATTTTCTGGACGATCTCATTTATTTTTTGCAATTTCCATGTTTCGTTATTAAAAGTACTGTAATTTATCTCTATACATTTAATATAGTCACTTTACTATGGGTACACGCTACTGCCTTGACTATACGAGATGCCGTTTTAAATTTTCAGGCCTTAAAATGACTTTATCAATCACAATGTTGATATTGTGTGCTGTGCTGGAGGTAACAGAATTCCTGAGTACAGTTTGGATTCAACAGTCATTTTTGTAGCTACAGACTTTTTTTTTCATTATAATCTTACAACTGTCCTTGTCACTCAACACATCTTTTTTTCCTGTTGCTGCTCATTATCCTCGATTTTTCAGTACTCTTGGATACACAGTCCAGTAACCCTAAGATTCCATCGATATCTGGATAGCCATATTAGAGTTTCGTCAGTTCTGAGAGGATTCATTCACAACTGGACTGGATGTTACCTTAACGATAAACGATACTCGTCTTGACGTCTAAACTGTTTTAAGTAGGTGCTTGCGTTACATTTAACAACAATACCGTTAGCAATCATAGGTATAAAAAAAGAGGAAAGTTTTGTGCAATATATTTCCACATTCTTGTCTATCTTTATAGAACCGATGTGCTAGTTAAATTCCATTAAGTTTAATCAACGTAAACATTAGTATCATTAAGAATCGTACATAACACGTAGGCAATGACTATGTATAGCAACCAATATGAATGATCATTATTTCAGTATGAACATGTTAATATACTTTCAGAAATCATTTTTGGGAAAAAAACATTTAACCAACTAAAAAAATTGCAAAATAACTTAGTTTTCTTGAATCAGAACTTGATACGACATCAAAGCCTGTTTTCGCGAATCTTGTCTGAAAATCATTGTTTACTACTCACAAAGATAAACAATCAAAACTCCAGGTTTTTTTTATCGCATTGGTAATTCTGTAATATAATTATTGCATCTTGGAATTCTTGGCTTGCACATCTGTGTATTTTAGCTACAACATTCTTTTTATCTCTGTTCACACTTATTTGAAGTACGTAATTTTGTTAAAAAGCAATATATCTGCTTTTAAAATAACCGTAGAATGATTTGTAAACATCAACTATCCAATAAAATTGTTACAATAAGAAAAGTTCTATAACAATGGGAATTTGTAGTTCTATTTGTGGAATTAACTTTTTTTGATTATTTGCAGGTTCTACGTGGACACCAATCTCCCCTTGTCCTTCGCAGAAGTTGGTCTTAGGTCCCTTTACTTGGTACTCTACGAGAGTGGCAACGCCTTTCGCATCATGGCCTGTGCCCCCCTGGTGCCCGTCAAGCCCAAAGAAGTGAGAGCCTTCATCAGTGCCGATTCCGTCAAGGGTCATATTCTCCTCAGCCAGAGCTACCGAACCCAGCCCACCGTGGTCACCGTCCAGTTGCACAATCTGAGAGGGAGAGGGTCGGAATTCAAGATACACGAGTTCCCGATCCCTCCAAAGCTCAAAGGGGGAGAGAACTACTGCCAGTCGAAGTATGTTGGGAACGTCTACAATCCGTACGCGATGACGGATGAGGAGATCCCTCAACCTGGCACTGGTGAGATGCGACTTGTTTTTGTTCACAGTTCATTGTTTTTTTTTTCTGTAATTGAAAACTCTTTTAGTTCGTTACTAAGGCAACGAGGTAAAGAGGAAATAAATGAAATCGACGGTCGCAAATTTCAAGTTATCATGCGAGAACATTATTTTTTAAAATGATTATTTGTTTTTATTAATTAAAGTCATTAACCAGTTTAAACCGGTTTGAAAAAATAAAAGAGATTTCTCTCTCTCTCTCTCTCTCTCTCTAATGATAATTTTTTAAAACTTTCATTTTTAATTTTTCTAGCTGGCAAACAAAGTTTTGGTATTCGACTGATTTTAAAATTTAAAAAACTAGTAATTTCGACGGAAAGTTCACTATTACAGGAAGCTATTGCACATGCGGTAAAATCCAATGAACGTAATGCAGATTGATAATAAAATTATATTCTAATATTTACAGTATTTAGAGAAATACAATTAGTAAGAATGCGCTTATAATATTGTTAAAGAATAAATATAAGTCGCGTTTTACAAAATTACGATAGTTAAAACTGAAAAAGAATTAACAAATAAATAAACCAAACGATAATCTTCTAAACGCGAGGTTAATTATTTAAAAGTAAGAAATAGTAAACAAACTGGAAGATGACATCGTTTCATAGAAACCCCAAACAAAAAGCAATTGATAGTAACTTTAATTGAATATTTCAAACAATACTGGCAAAACAAACCTCAAATTTCATGGGTCAGGTGACTTGCTATCTACCAATGAAAAAAACGAATATTTTTTTGCCTATGATATTTTGGAGACATTAAAATATCCTAACCAAAACAACATCATGTTCTCACATGATAATAAATGAAAATATATCTCTTCACTCTGTTATATGAATACTAGAGACAGATAGTATTTCTCTTTGTGCTCGTGAATACTGATATATGTTTATATCAGTTATAAAAATACTAAAATTTAGAAAAATGAGGGAAAAAACATTTAATTATTCGAAAAGATTTATCCAAATAATTGTTTCATAAATATGTAATTTTTTTAAAACATTAAAAACAGCTAGGAGAGAAACCAAAATTTTTTCACTGACTTATTCTCGAATAAACGGTGTTTTGAAATTATAGCTTTTCTTACAATTTGTGACTTCGCTTTTGGAACGCTTTCTAAACAAATATTTTAAGATATTATGGAACAATAGTATTGAAAGAAAAACAAATATGTTAATTTATAGTTTGGTAAAAAAGAATTGAAATAATTCCAGTCCAATTGAAATGATTATTACTGATGCCAATACTAACTCATTTATTATTTCAGCAATATTCTGACAATTCGAGGTTTTAAACTGCAATAATAACTAAAGTAACGCCATTAATACATTCGGTGAAAAGTAATATCGCATTCTTTAGTTTATCGATATCAAAAAAATATATTGATTTTAATAAAATTTGAAAATGTCACAAATCTAAAGATTGCATTTTTAAGGAGAAAATAAATGATAAAAATTGCGATCGTAGATTTCATGTTAAGTTATCATGTGAGAACGTTACTATTTTGTCATTATTTATCTTAATTAATTTGTCTTAAAACATTTTGAACCTGTTAGTAACAATCACGAGACTTTTCTATCTGTTTTTATCATTCTCTCTCTACATATATAATAATAGTTTTTTAAACTTTCATTTTCAATTTTTCTAGCTAACAAATAAAGTTTTTGAAGGTCGACCGATTTTGAGATGAAAAATACTTTCCTCGTTTTTCTAAATATCGACGCATGTGTAATTGGATAGTCTTAAGATAGTTTCAAGCTGATTTAAACTGGTTAATGATTCAAATTAATTAAGACAATTCGTAAGAATTTAGAGAATGAAAAATTTAGAAATCAAGTTTAACTTTAGTTGGCGATAAATTGCCTAATGTTACAACCTTCTGTCTAATTTTCAAATAACCCTAAAAGCAAAAAATTGATGAATCAAAAACGATAAATCACTAATATGTTGCCTACGCATTTTGAGGCTTCAAAAACTTCAATTTAAAACCTCATGCTCTCGCATAATAATAAAGCCGATTGAAAGAAGTTTTATTTTTGTTTACTGAACAGTTACAAGTTATAAATAATTATTTTCTTTTTTTTACTGTTTTTTTTTTTCGGGATAAGGATAGACGCAAATCCTTAATAGTTTCGCGGTATAAGAAAATATTTTTTAATGCTTCTCATAAAGGCTACTTCTTTTATACTTAAGACAAATTTCTGTCCCGAAATCAGATAATTAATAAGTCATTTTTTTATTTAACAATTATTTTAACTTTTCATCAGTTACCGACACTATCATCGGCTGCTGTTACAGGGTCGCCCAATTCTTCCTTCGCCGCAATTAAACATTTCTTTAACTTCTCATTCCATCTTTAAAACTCTCTCGCTGCTATACGTTTTAAGAACTTATTCAATTTATATTTCTTCCTTTTCAATGCGGCAAATTTTCCTAACCCCATCGACATTCCTCAAATTAATAAAATTTTAACACTGGATGAAGTAAAGGGGGATGGTTAAAATACAACACTTATACGCAAATTTATGGTCTGTAAATCCTCACTCGGGGAAAACTTATTGAATGTCAAATCAACTTTCGAGTATCTGTCACATCTATATTAATAAAAATGGATCTCGAAATGCGTTGCTAATCGCAAAACTAGAGAACGGCTTGACCGATTCGGCTAATTTTTTAAAAATATTTTCGTTAAGACACGAGGATGGTTCTTATGGAGAGAAAAAATTAAAAAAACTGCGTGGAAAATAGTTAAAACGACACTTTTCTTGCTTCCAAGCCAAAATTCTTCATTTCCTTCCCCCACACCAACTGAGTAAGATAACAGGAAGTAATAAATTATGATTTGTTTAGGAAGAAATGCGCGAAGTCATTTGGTTTTCATTCATAGATAACGGGATGTTTAATAAAGAAAGAAAATAGTTGCTTTTATTATTAGTCTGTATGGATATTTAATCCATGCCTGCTCAAAATAAAGTCTGGGCAGGGAAGAAAAAAAAATGAAAAGAAGGATGTGTGTGTGTCACCATTATATCCTCTGTGAGCGGCATTTTCCGAGCTGTTTTTAAACTGTCGCATCTCTTGAAAACCATCTGTGTCTTTATTTGTTTAGTGTGTTTACATTTATGAAAATTTGAATCTCATTATTCTATAAAAACGTAGAATTTTAGACCTTTCCCTCCACTATTTAAGTAAAATATCAATTCCGGGACAATCATTGCTCGGATAGAAAGAGAAAGATAAGTAGTTCAATGAACAGAACATCTGAAGAAAATAATACTATAAATGAATTATATGATTATCAAAATTTATTTGGTTAAAAAGTATTATGGTGAAAATTCTGTTATGAGACACAGCTACATAAAATATTATATGAAAATTTTAGCGAGCATTAATACTGGCGAACCAACTGGTTGCCAAAGGTGGCTAGTGATAAATAAAATTATGCAGATTGGCTTTTATAGGGAAACTATACGTTTGCTGTAACATAATATAAATAGAAATAATAATTTTAATTAGATCTATATATATAGCAGCTAGGGATTCTAGAATATTTAGAATTAGTCGTTTGACATTAGAGTAACTGCAGTGGAATGATGACAAATACGTCTTCAAAGGTGGGATCCGGCAAATGAAAGGTTTAAATCAAACACAATTTATTAAGAAGAAAAATGAAACACATGATGAAATATTAACAGATATGATGAACAACTTGTTAATATATAGACAATCATTACAGGACCTGAGACCCTCCCCTCCCAAAAAAAACGTAATCTGGTATTTATATCATGGCCAAAGTCTTATATTTATGCGGCGATTGAAGGTTGCAATACGAACCTGCGACGCTAGGGCCAGTAGTCGAGTAACATAACCATAATACAAAAGTCGACTTCGGTATCGTAGATGTTATCTGGCTTTTGAAGTTAGCACCAGAGTACTCCCCCACCAGTGAGTCGGCGGAGGGACGAACGATTTTTTTATAGTGCCAATCATTATGGCGAATTGCTGCTTGCTTACGTCAAGCGAGTCGGACGAATTTTGCTTTTTGCTTGCGTGAAATGGGGTTGACGGCTTTTTTTGCTTGCTTGATTGCTTCAAGTGAGTTTGACGACTTTGTTTGTTTTTGCTGCGGGCAGATGGCGCCACGACTGTTGCAGGAGTTTGCGTTGCCAAGGTCACCGATGTATCGATTGAAGATCACGAACCTGCGACGCTAAGGCCAGTTGCCGAGTAACTTGACCATAATACAAATGTCGACCTCAGTATCGTGGATATTATCTGGCTTATAAAGCCACATTTACAAATAAGCTATCGGTTATCGGGTCGACTAAATGTCAGATACGATACTCATTAAATAGCAATGTGTATTGATGTTAAATGAAGTAATTCACCCAACTAATGACGCACAATAGCAGGTTCAAAAGACTTTGCATCATTTTAGAATAAAGTATGAGACAAAATAATTTGGAATTTAAAATTATGAAATAAACTTAATACTGAAATTTCCTAACAAATAAGATAAGCATTGGATTCAAAATTAAATTGGAGAGACATATTTCCGCCTATTATTTGAATATGAATCTATTTCTTTGAAAGTCTTTTCAAAATGTTTTAACTACACATAAATGTAAAGGTTTAAATGGTTTTAATATTACAAATAACTTAATCCGCGTTATTATCATGTCAGAACATGATGTTGTTTTGGGAATGAGCTTTGTGGCATCAACAAAAATCCGTAGGCAAAAAATAAAAATTTTATTATCATCACGAGCTTCTCAAAAAATCCACTTTTAATAACGTGATGCCTGCCCATTTACAAAAGCTCTGATTTAAAAAAAAAAATTGACTACAGCCAATAAAACCGAGAAAATTGTCAATTTTAGCACGCGATTATATGAAATGAAATAAATAGGAAATGGGGTACTTTCTTAAACGATAAATGAAAAACAGAGTTTTTTGAATCGTTTGCAATACTAAAGTGGCTCATTCAATGAAACAACTAAAATGAATAAAAGTATAATTTAACTTGCACGCGCACGTGGTGCTTGGCCGTTCAAGAAATGATGTTCTGACATGATACATTCAAATATGCATAGCAGATTTCATTTTAATCTTTATTTTTATTTTCATTGGAATATTTCTTGATTTTTGAACTTAATTTTTGCGAAAACCTTTTTTGCAAAAATAAATCTTGCCCCAATTCTACAACATTTTTTAAATTTTGTTGTTACATAGTCTTACTTTGATTCTTTGAACAGGCTCTGGCGATCAATATCCAGTTGGCGATTTGAGCGGGAAGTTTGGTCTTCTGGATGCCAGTCCGCTGATGAATCTTCATTTGGGCATTCACGTGGATTTCAATCTCCCACTTTTTGGTACCAATAGTGTCATTGGCAGGTCCATTGTCATCACCAATACAGAGGGAGAGCCATGGATCTGCGCAAATATCGGGCACCCTGGTCCCACGAGGTTGGCCGTGGCCACCTTCGTTTTTCCCTTGGCAGGGGAAGTGTTTTTCAGGCAAGATGCCAAGAATCCCTACGGAGACACCACAGTCTTCGGAGAATTTTACTACATAGATGGAAGTGTCAATGATACTATGGAACACAGGTATTAATTTAATAAATATTTCGTTAAAAATACAATCTGATTACTGATAAACAAACTCTGAAAGAAGGTTTTTTTTTCTTTTTTCATATGCGTTATTTATTAATCTACGTTTATATTTGGATAAATTGCTATATTTCTTTTATGTCATGTAGAAAATTTAGGGCACTTAGGTAATGTGATTTCATTACATAGGAGCTCGTTTTAAAAAAAGGTGGGGTGGGGGGTAAGGAATTTTCACAAATAATAATTTTCAATTATCCCCCCCCCCCCACCTTTTCTGGGCATTTGCATCCAAGGATCCAAGTTTAAGAAAATTTTGTTAAAACATTTCCCAATTTTGATTTATTAAGTTTATTGACAAATGCTGCTTAAATTTATTAGTATTCGATAGTATAAGTCAATCAGCTTTTATTAGAATAAGGATAAATTAATGAACTTTTTACTATTCAGTGTCAATTTTAATAGCAAGCATTCTCAATATCAATTTTATAAGAATTGGAAATAAAATGTGAGAAAATTACTAGACAAAAGGATTCTCATGACAACAATAATGTATGTTATATTTTGGGAAATCGTTCGCAATTATCACGGTTCTAAACAAAGAACTTCGATTCCTCTAGTGATAGATCCTTTGTTAAATTAGATGCTAAGAAATGCATCTTATTATACTTTGTTTATTATCAAAGTTCAGGATGGCCTCACTCCTTTTCTTGTCCTTTAGCAATTCCTGAGTATTTTATTTTATTTAATCAATAAGTATCTGTATTATTTTTTAAAGGTAGATAACTGTACGTTGAGTATTCTTGTACTTGATAATGATGCATCACTCAAAAATTTTCCGATTATTATTTTAAAAACAAACTTTTCTGTAATAATCCTAAGCATTTGAATTTATATGTACCAGCAAGAAGTATTTGTAGAAGTATGTCCTACATGGACTTCATGTCAAAACTACCCACCACACTACTACTATTATAATTAAAACCACTATCATGGCAAAATTCTTCGATTGAAAAAAAATATTACAAAAATCTCTGGTTAGTTAAAATTTTGCGTGTGTGTGGCAAAAACCAGTTGAGAAAAAGATACTAAAACTTATGAAACATCTAGAAAAACTAGCAACGCAAGTCATTTTGGGCAATCATACGGCACTCTGAAAGCAAATGTAGATTATCAATCCAAAGCTTCTTCATTAACAGAAAACTTTTTGCCGGCATCCTGGCACAGAGGAAGCGCGTCTTCCTTGTAATCGGGCCGTGTCGATTAGGGCATGGTTGTTCTTCTGTGTTCTATCTGTGAGGTGTGTGAATGTGCCCCACTGTAAAAAGGGGTTGTGCAAGCGAATGTGATGAGAGTGTAATCGTATTCTTGGCCCTGATTGGGTTTACTTCAAAAACAAGAGGCGCGTATTCGGCTTAAAATCGCTGGCGGTCGTCAGCGCGCTTGTCCAATGACAAGGGCTATTAATAATAACAACAACAACATAATATTTTACTTATTAACATTTTGGTGAAGTAAATACGATACACAATACATGAATTACTAAAACATTAAGCAAATTACAAGAACATAACCAAATAAATTTTTATTCTTTTTTTTTATTCTAGATGGGATGTGCACGAATTCGAACCCGGTCGGGACTTTTATAATTGGACCAAGCGCTGTGAAAGCACGGGGGCACAGTACAATCCATTCGGGGTAGGAGCCGGAAGACAGTACGAGCGGCATTGTAATCCAGAAAACCCTTTGAGATGCGCCGCAGGGGACTTGACAGGCAAAGGGTCGCGCCTCAATATCGCCGCGAAGCAGACAAATGACAGAAATATTCGCAACAGGATCTTTTACACAGACGTCCAATTGCCGCTGTCAGGGCCAGACAAAATCGTGGGTAAGGGGCTAGTCATACACGACGACTACGCTCCACCCCATCGAGGCGATCGACTTGCTTGTTCTGGAATTAGAATCCGGCATCCTGTGAAGGCGTCTGTGAGGGGCTGGATCAGTGGTCCGGCCATAGAATCCAATGTGTCCGGTGTCATCCAATTCTCTCAAGAAACGCCGTTCGATATAACTGAAGGAAAGGTGGAATTAAGCGGATTATCTGGATTGGCAGGAGGTTATCATGTTCATAAGGTAAAGAAAAACTTGTATTATATGATATTATATTACAGTCTCACAATATATAATTCACTAACATTAACTTATATTTGCTGTAACACTTTGCTAACATTGTTTTTCAACTGAAATTGGACGTAATGTTTTTGTGTGTAAGTGTGTGCGAGTTGCTTAGAATTAACAATATTTACCTACTCACTTGTGTCCGATTTCTGCACTTGTTATAATAACAATGTAAAGATTCATAAAGGAATTACATCAATGAACGCATCACAAATGCTATAGTTATTTTGTAGATATTATTAGAATAGAACAAAAGTCTAGGATGACATTTTTTTAATTCAGAAATTTCAGTTCAAACCCGAAAAAAAACAATGAAAAAAGATATTTTGTGAAAGAACAATAAGCTTTTCTAAAAAATATTTACAAAACTTCTGATTTTTTTTTTTTTTGCAGTCTTTTCAAAATACATAATTCGAGAAATAGCTAACTTTTTTAAAACAAATATTAACTAGTCACAAAATATTTCGGAGTATTCAAAAAGTTTGGGTAACAAAATATTGTATTGTGATGTATCCCTAAAAATAAATTTCAAACTCAAACTTGGATATGATTAATAGAAAATCTGTATTCTACCACGTTTGTGCATAATAATATCAAGCATCTGACTAAAATCATTTTTTCCTTCAATTTCTGTGATTGTCAACGGTGATTTTCATTTTTTATTACACCTTTAGGCTTTGTTCAAACGACTAAATTATTTGTTTTCAATAATATAGTAATTATAATCTATTTTATTCAATATTATAGTAATTATAACTACGCATTATTATTCTTTTCCTGGATCTAAAACTCAAATAAACTAAAAAGTCATATGAATGAGAGAAAGAAATATGTCGCATAAATATGAGAAATTGTCAATAAAGGAATTTAAATTGTATCCCTGTGTGTTGTACAACTCGTTAAGATAAAGATTTTAATTTTAAATTTATTAGGATTAAACTTTTGGTAGATTGATTTACAGAATTTGATACTTACGTATTATACCGTCTTTGTCAACGATCGCCAACGGTTTAGTAACCTTTTAGAGAAGGATTTAAATATGGCGATAAAAATTAACGGATTACACCATTTCCGGATTGTCATAATTGGCGGTTTAGCAACTCATTGGCGATGACTTCAAATTTGTCGATAAACCTAAACGGTGTAATACCTAAGTACCCAGAATTTTTCTAGCCTCGTACTTCTACATATTGCAGGAATTTTCAATTGCATATGATATTTTTATACAACAATTCCAAATTGGGATGGTGAGGACACAATTAGAATTACAGAATGCAAATAATCATACATGACTTTTTTTACTAATATGTATTATTCTTTTGTTTCCAGTGGTGGGTTCCAATCAGCAAAGAGTTCCCTTGCACTGATGACTCAGTCTCCGGACATTTCAATCCTTTCAACGTCAATGTTTCCCTGGGTCCAGCTGCCGGGGTTGGCTCTAATGACCAGTATGAGGCCGGGGACCTCAGCGGAAAACATGGAAGTTTAGATGGTCAAGATAGCTACAGACTTCAGGAATTCAGAGACGCCAACTTGCCCTTACACGGACCTCACAGCATTGTCGGACGCTCTGTGGTCGTACACAAGAAAGCTAGGAATTTCCGGTGGACCTGTGCAACCATTCAACCTGACTACAAGAAAGATGGTATCCGAGAAGTCATTGGACTAGCATCTTTCCATAGACCTGGCATTTTTGTTGAAGGCTACATTAGACTGGTAAGCCGTCACATTATGCAGTATATATCGGGTCAATACAAAGCATTTAAAAACAAACACAAAGCTGACATTTCTATCTGATATCTCAATTTTTAGTTAATGTTTTAAACTCTATTCCTATACTTTGGATTGAAAATTTTCAATTTTTCTGTGGACACTACATTTTGCTGATTTTGATACATCTCTGTGGATTCTGCATTTTGCTTTTCCCAAATAGTCAGGGTCATTTAAAATAATATTAAATTCTAAATTTTATATATATATATATATCATTAATATAGATAAGAAAAGGATTAAAAGAAAATACAGATGTCTTTTGACTTACACTTGGAGAATAACAGTAGAATATTTGCTTCTTATATGCAATCACCGCGTTCTTTGCAATAAAGAATGAACTGACACTTGTACTGTTTGGATAAATGGCAGAGGAGATTCTTTAGGAGTATTGCAAAGATAAAATATTAGTGCATTTATTCTTGTTTTTAAAAATAATATGACGACAGTAGAATGATAAGTACTGTTTTGATACGGGTGCTGTTTCTTCTTGTTGCCTTGATGCAGGGCCGGCCATTTGGGGGATGCGGCGGGTGCAATGCACCGGAGCCCCCTCAATCATGGGGCCCCCACCATGATTAAGGAAATACTGTTCTCAGCCATAATAGCATTTACACTTGCTGAAAGTATACAAGTTTGTTTCCACTTGGCTGATTGAGCGTCGACATTAGATACCTATAAAGAGAGGATGGCCTATAAAGAGAGGATAATACAAATAGTAACAGTATAGCTATAAAAAGAGGATGAATGTTATTTTTTGAATGTTATTACGTATTATACCGTACAACTTTATCGCCAAACTGGAAGTCGTCAACAATGAGTTGCGAAACGGCCAATTATGGCAATCCGGCAATGGTGTAATCCGCTGATTTTTATCACCAAATTTAAATCCGTCGCCAATGAATTATTAAACCGTTGGCGGTAAATATGCGTAAGCACCAAAAGAAATTCCCTTCAGATAGAGCGGCGCGAATTCTGGTCGCAAGTGGAGGTCAGAAGTCGAGTCTGAGGCTGGGTTCAAACGGACTTATAAATCATCGGCTATTTACTTTTTTCTACATTAAGTGTGATATTTTTATGCGTTCCTATATTTATATATGTTTGTTTATACTAAGTTACAAAAAGTGAAAACGAAGATAAATTAAACGATAAATTCTCAGCTATGCGCTTTGCACTACTACTTCTAATTTGTAATTTTTATGAAGCAGTTGATGCATTAGCGGAAACAAACATGCATTAATAAGTGTTCGTGTTTGTATCTTTTTTTTTTACTTCACAAAATAAATTAGGGCTATCAGTGGATTCTTGTAACCTAGGCCTCTTCATAGTGAAGGCCTTGCTTTGCTGCAATGCATCTCTTATATAATATCTATTTAAATACTAATCTATCTAGAACTAATTGTCTACTATATTTCAAGGCTTTAAAAATATTCCATTGCAGATGTCAGGTATCTAGATAAAATGTAAAAATAGGATGAAATTCATATTTGAATCTACATATTCCTCATTGATTTCAGCGCCAACTGGAGTATGCAGATGGTGGACGAGGTGACACCTGGGTTGAAGTAGATCTCCGTTACCCTGGAATGCACAACAGAAACATCGTAAGTCTTTTTTTTTCCAACTACAAGATATTTTTTTCATATTCAATGAGGGAGAGTGCATTTATCCGAACTGAAAGTTCTACTATATTTCAAACAGAAACATTATTTCTTATGATAATCTGCCGCAATTTTGCTTTCAAAACTTATACACCTAGCAAAGTTTATTGCAATACATTTTATGATGTTCGCACTTTGCGAACTGAATAGAATTTAATCAAACCTTCTTGGTGCCGATGTATAAGTACTAACCCCAGGCATAGACTGACTTGGCTTTGTTACTTCAAAACTTTAACGTCTACTTTCATAAAAGCTTAAATAAAAAAATATAAGAGGCTAACTTCAGATATATAAAAGGAAACTGACGAATTCCAATATATTATAAATTGCGATTCTGTCTACTTTTATTGAGTATATTAGTGTGCATTTTGCAAACATTTTGTAACCCACAAATTTGCAATACGCTACGCATTCATACATGTCTGAACTACAACACATAATTGGGAGTAATTATTTTGCTGACCCTCCCTCCCCCTTTTTTTGAAAGTTCTAAAGTGTTTTATCAAGCATCCACTGTAATTTGTACTTTCTCCATCTTCAGTACAAGCAGAATATTGGCGAATTCTTGTAATGAATTAATGAATAAAGCCAGTTTATGATAAGATCTGACAAGTAAGAAAACAAAATTGCTGTAAATAAAAAAATGCTGTGGATTTAAAAAATATAGTTAAAATTAACCTTAAATAAGTATTATTCCATTTAAAGCTATACAATGAAAGTAAATTGCTCGATTGTAACAAATAAAAAGTTATTATTTTTATTTTATTTATTCCAAATTATAGAAACAATAAAGAGTATGGAAATATATATATATATATATATATTATTTAATGTTGTTGCGATATGTGTGTGTATAACGACAGTTGCTAAAACAATAAAGTATTTTTGTAAAATATTTTGAATTTTTTTTAATTGAAGAAAAAGGATAAAGAAATAAAAGCTTTATTATATGATTGAAAAACTAATATTTTATTCGATTATATAGGCGAGGGGGACGTAAAAATTCCGATTAATTTTTAAATAAAATTTTGAGTTTCCTTTTCCTTTTCTTAGTCATCAAAGGTTCAGTCAACCAGGAAGTTTCGAACGATTTTCGCTTGATGCATTCAGCAGTAAGAAAATTACAGATGGTATTCAGCATACAAATTGTAAGGTTTGGCAATCCTTCTCGCTTCATATAGCAACCCTTCTTGCCGAACTCCGAGAGATGAGAGGTGAGTTCGAGAGTGAAAAGAAGTCGCTCTGGAACTGATGAAGCCAAAAGATGATGGGATAGATTTGAGTGTCTTTCGTATTTTTTCTTTATGTGTGTACTGTGTTCCGTATCTGCATGTAAATAAAAATGTGGGACTGAAATTGGATGTGATCACTGACTCTGCCACTCGCATTAAAGAAATCCCACGCAAACAAGGGGTTTTTACACAAATATTATTACTTTAAAAACACAGTTCGTTATAAATCTGGGATATATTTAACGACCGTTTCAATTCTCATTTTCAGACACACGGTCACGAATGGGCGGTTTACGTCAATCAAGTAGCTCACGATGCTGTGGAAAAAGTGGAATCCTCCAGATGCATATCATCAGGATTCAGATGGAATCCGTATATTGTGAAATCCGATGACGTAAGTACTAAAAAGAATCATGCAGTTCTTTTAAAATGTTAATAATCCGAAACACAATGATTTATACCAATACTAACAGATACGGTAGCTATTATAGGAATGTCAATTATAAAATAAATATGTAATGTAAATTCTAGAAAATATTGAATGATGCAAAATATTAACCGTAAGCCAGTGATTAATCGTCCAAAAAAATCCCAAAAGACTCCGCGATTACCTTTAACCAATATTCGCTAACAGTATGTGTTTAATACTTAAGTACCTATTTGATTTTTAGATAATCATTTTCGACATTAAAGTCGGTTTGATTTTTTCTTTTCAGATTATTTCGTTAAAGAAATTAGCAATATGTCACAGATCAAGAGCAAAATTAAGAATGGAAATTTATTATGCATTTATTACGTAACCAACGTGTAAAGTTTTAAAAATAGGAAGCGAATGAAAATTAATTAATTAATGTTTAGCCTCTCATCTGAATGATAAATTACATATTTTGATAACCTGCAAAAGTCATCTGAAAATAAGTGACCGTAATAACAACTAATGATGAAATTTTCAAAATATTTGTCGCTGGTATCCGTTCTGAAGTGTTCTATTTTTACTAGTTATGAGAGCAAATAAAGAGTGAAGAGAGAGACACTTATAAAATAATATTTTATTTTAATTGAAAAAATTTGCCGAAATAGTAAAGTGATTCGTTTTTTTTTAACCCCTTGTAGACAATGTACAGTGGTATTTTTGTGACTCCTCTTGAACTTGTCAAGAGCTTTCATTTGAAATAATAATAATAATAATAAAATACTACTAGTGGTTCGGTCTGAAAAGTAGGTTCTTTGATATTTCTTGATGTGTCTGATAGCAAATTTTTAATACGCCAATTAAATCTAATTAGATTAAATATATCGGTACAAGCATGCGAACATAAAACCAAAATTGTCACACTCTATAACAGATCTATAAAAAAAAATGAAGGGGAAAAAATGCTTTAGAGTTGTAAAACGAAAGTTAATTCAATGAATAATTCACGTAAAGCAATAAATCGTATTCTTCAAATTTTGACGGAAACTATTGTTTGTACCTTTTAGTTCCCCAATATTAAACTAAACCGGAGGTAGTTAGTTCCATTCAAAAATTCCTTAGGCCACTTAAAATTTCAATTCCTATTTAAGACGTAAAGTGGGTGTTTAAAGAAACACGCGAAAAAGTTAGTTTGGAAAGGCATATAGAGCACAGAACTGTATTTTGAAAACGGTAATGGTGCTTTTCATGTTTCACTTTTCTTTTGTTCTGAATGGTGTTAAACCGCAAAGATCTAGATTTTCTCATCTTATGAAGTTTTATACACTTTTTTGAGGGGGGGAATGTAAAATTAACTTCTTCTTCTTTTCTTCTTCTTCTTCTTTTTTTTTTTTTGCATTTGACAAAAATATTTTGTTTTAGCCTGCTCGTACAATTTAGTAACTGCCTGTGAAGATCTATCTCAGGCTCTACTATTTCTCCTACTTCTGCGGTTTCATCGGAATTCAGACAAGATAAAAGAAAACTTCTTTCAGAATTTACTCCCATTGTTCCCTTCATTTTTCAACTTTCAAGAAATTTAATTTTTTTAATTCTAAAATTCGCATTTATTTCTCTTTTGTCTTGAAGTACTAAAAGCTTATGTATATATAATAAAATGAATGAACATTTGAAGCACTAAGTTCATTTTTTAAATCTACCATTTCATATTTCAGTATGAGTCGAGTATATGGAACTGATGCACATCTGATTTGCCATTGATTTATCATTCCCATTCGTGGTTAATTCTAATCATAGAAAGGAGATTAAGAACTCGGATATAGTAAAGCAATGGCACTGATTCAGAATTATGAATCTCCAGTTCATCAGCTTCAATTTAACTTGTTAGCTCAAGTGATTTCTTTTCCATAGTCACTATCGGCTGGCGTTAAGAATGATGCACCGAATAATTTTTATTCTCCCGTAATTCTCAGATTTCTATATCTGAAAATATTTCACCGTCAATTACTTTTGCAATTTCTAAGGGTTTTATTTCGGGGGGGGGGGATCTTTGTTTTTAACGACGCTCTATTACGTGCGAAGTATTGAATGGAAAGTGCTAGCGATATCAAATAAAATAACGTGTAAAATAAGTTTGGTTACAAAAAAACAGTCGGAAAATGAAAATGTCTCTAAAGACATTAATAACTGCTTAAAATGTAGGGCAGATGTCGGTGAATTGACTTACGAAGGTTTTA
The DNA here is from genome assembly GCA_026289955.1 of Argiope argentata. Taxonomy (NCBI): domain Eukaryota; kingdom Metazoa; phylum Arthropoda; class Arachnida; order Araneae; family Araneidae; genus Argiope; species Argiope argentata. The sequence goes on along the minus strand of JAOUZG010004552.1, from coordinate 166,942 downwards.
AAATAATATTTCTTGATTAAATCATATCTACATCTTTTAGAATCCAAGTAAATCGCATTTTCATAAACTCGGAGTTTTCGATACTAAGTCGGCAACATATACGTTTTTATACTCACGAAAATGGTAGGGAAATTTTTAAAAAATATATTCGTTACGTTATTAATCGAAATTTTCAAGTAAAAAGTTGAGTATCTTTTGAAACATCCTTTCTGATATTTTTTAAATCAACCAGTGACCCAATGTGAGCAACTGCGTGTATATTAAAAATGTATGTTCCCATGGGGAAAAAAATTGTAGTTATCAAATTGAACGTCAGATAATAATGAAGATTCAGTTTGAACAGCACTTTTTGTATCCTAAATAATGAAATTCTACACTTAATATTTGTGGGTATAATCCTAGTATACGGTACCCGTTGTTTTGGCGACTTTATACCGAGAAGCCTTGACGTCATTTCTGCCATGGACGCTCGTTGGCTGGTTGCCTAAGCTATGGTTCCTGTTGAGTTCGTAAATGCATAGATTTTGCCTTGGCGACATTTTTTTAAATGGCGCCAAAGAGTACCGTATACTAAGATTCAACCAATATTTGTCTTCAACTGCTCACTCGGACCTATTCTTAATATAAAATTAATGTTTGTACTCCAGGACCTTTACAAATCCGAGTGCAACCTTGAAAACCCATACCGATGCGAAATGGGCGATTTATCTGGCAGACACGGGCCTCTCAACATTGGATTGGGAAAGAGAGTCTTCACTGATGTTAACCTTCCTCTGGTAGGAAATTATTCAGGTAAGCCAACAAATTGCCAATTCTTAGGACAGCTCTGTAAATCCAAAGGTTCACATTCGAATTCTCTTGACTTATTACATTTTACAACTAACCCAAAATACAATAAGAAATGGGACAGTTAAATTCCAATACTTGGTAATATGACCTGTCCACTTCTGCTTGTTAGTCAATCAGAAAGGTTTCTTGTAATAATTTCTCAAGAAAATCAAATTTAATTAGAATCTGTGTATGCTTATAAAATGTAGAAACAGCCATCAATCCAGGAGTGTACAATATATGTAAATCATAAATTGATATTGACTTCATAAAGTTTGAGCAATGTGCCATTCATTTCATTGTAAATGAAAGACTAAATAAGAAATCTAGAATATGAGGTATGACCATAACATATAAAGGTTAATATCAAGATAGTTGTCTCCCATCTTAACCACAGAATGCGAATCGATAGAGGCAAAATGCACCACGCTATTTTCACAAAATTCAGAACGCTATATTAAATTGCTGTAGAAATAATTTCCTCGTAATTTCCCTCGTTATGGCAAAAATGGAGCTATCAAGTGTTTATTCCAAAATTTTGTAAATATTTCAAATCTTCCTGAAGACTGGTCTAATTTCCATAATATTTGCCGAGTAATGTGTTTTTATTTTCCTTTAACAATGATATTTGAGGAATTTAAATTAACACCCTTAACACAGAGAAACTTTTTCCTGTTTTCATAAAAGAATGACGGCATCATTTATGAAATTTAAATTATAGTATTGTTACAAGCAAAAATTATAGTATTGTTACAAATTATAGTATTGTTACCGAAGGAGAGAGCGTTGGCGAAGAACTTCGCGCCAGCCGAGTTAATTTGGCGTAAGGAATATTCTGGTGGATATTCCTTACGTAGTAGTAGTTTTCGAAGTTCCGTGTTACTTGTGGGCGCTCTCTTGCTCGATTATATAAGGGCCGGGTTGCCGCAATTTGAGAGGTCCCCTCGAAAGAGTAGCGATTCGTTGTGTGAGCTGATTACTTTTCTCGCTTGTTATTTAGTGAGCTGTGTTTACGTTGTATATTTGAGCTCGCTGTGATTTACTGTTTTCTTTGCTATACAATATGTTTTGCAGTCTGTGTTTATTGCGTGTAAAGCTTGTATTTACGCTGTCGGTGACTGTTGGATTGATTTTATCAGAAGTTTTCCTTTATCAAGTAATCTTGTAAATAAATTTGTTTACTCAGTCCTCAAGCAAAATCCATTCAGTCTGACCCTGCTATGCTAAAAACGTAACAGTATCTTACTTTTATGTGTTACTGTTACGTAAAAACTTTTATGTGTAAGAATTTTTTACATGCAGCTTTTTTCGAGAACTTTTAATTTTAATTATTACCATATAATTAAGGATTTGATCAAAGTTTTACATACATATTTCCTTCGACTCAATTTATATTCTTTCTGGATCTAGCAATAAAAATTTAAACTCGATGAATCCAATTATTTGACACTAGAATAGATGAAGAAATTAAGTATTCTCTTGGGGGAAAAAAAAGCATAACCACCTAAATTTCTAGGTAATTATTTATACAATATGGTAACAATTAAAATTAAAAGTATTGAAAAAATGAGTTGCATGGAAAATAATAAAATTTTCATTTCACAAAATTGTGAAATGAAACGACAAACAAATCCCATCATGGTAAATGTTAACCCATACATTGACATTCAGAGAAACTTCAATTAAAGTAATAACTCATATTAAATAACTAGACATATAAAAAAATTAATATCTTTCACTATTGGCAGTAAAATTATATTGTACTTAAATATGTCGAACATAAAAAATATATTTAATTTTTCTTTCAGTGATGGGACGTTCAATAGTTGTCTTTGCAAAAGATGGCTCAAACAATAAATTGTCTTGTGCTAATATTCTCCCCGATATTCATCTGATCCGTCATATCACTGTTAAAAAGAATCCAGGCTTTACAATGTAAGTATGAATAACATTTTATAAGGAATAAAGGCTTATAATGTCCTTTTCAAACATTTTATTCAGAAAGTAAATGGATCTGTATGTAATTTTGAATAAAAGTTTAGTTTGGATACAAGCCTATGCATATTTTCTAGTAAGCTAATTTTGAAGCATATAATGGTTGTGGGATAAAGTCTTATATTTCTTTGAAGAAGTGAATTTAATGCGAATGCTTTAAGCTTTAATAGATTTAATGCAGTTATAATATTGCATAAAAACATTTGTTAATGTTGACCTTTGTACTCCAAAAAATAATTAGATTCAAAATTATTCACATATTAACTTATAGTAACTAGCATGTTTTTTTATGTTAAAAGTAGTGAAATGTATTGTATAATTTATAATTTCTCTCTGTATATCAAACTATTACAATTTTTTTAGTGACTATTCACAAATTATGCTTTTAGTAGACAGAAATTTTAAAAAAATTCAAAGGGGTGGGGTAGTATTTTTTTTTTTTCTGTTTGCAGGACCTTTATAGTAATTCATTCACAATTGTTTCCAAATGGGTTATATATTTTACATTGACATGATTGCCCCAATATAAAAACAATAAATATGGTGCCAATATGAAGATAAAATTCTATAAAGGAATCATTTCACAAGATATTCATATTTGCATTTTTTACAGAGCAAGATTTATGGAGCACATGAGAGATTTATTGGACACTAAGGATTGGTTAGTTGTACAAGATACACAATCACAAAGAGAGATTCTGGATGGCCAATGTATCCAGCTAACAGTCCATTTTTATGGTAAATTATTTTATAATTCAATAGCTTTACTAATGATAAAGATGAATATGTATGTATGTCTATAATTTGTAATTCCATATCACACATTATTAGATATAGAGTTCTTAAACTTGATATATATATCAACTTTAAAAAATATTTGCTGTTTTTACAATAACTAACTAACAAGAATATTAAAGCATAAAAAAATATTTTTTTTATTTAGAATCAAAAATAAAAATATATGAAAAAAAATTGATGCCATTTAAAATATGTTTTTTATATATATTTTTAATCAATATTAGAACAATATATTGTTACAAG
>JAOUZG010004552.1:141526-159262 GCA_026289955.1 Argiope argentata | reverse complement strand
ATATATATATATATATATATATATATATATATATATATATATATATAGCTACAATTAGTAATTATAACCAAGAAATGTTATTCAAGTATTCTGAACTAAAGTAACTTTTTGCTTCTAAATAAAATTAAAGGAGGAAAGGCATAATTTTGAGATATTTAAAATGGAATAATCCATGAAGAAAAAATATCTTAATGCTTGCTTCATAATTCACAGACCAAAGAATAGATTAAAATAATAAAATCTTGCAAAAGCCATTGTACTAAACAGTATAAAATTAGTCTTTCTCTTTCACACACACATTAAAAAAATAGAAATGGCAGTCTTTGCATTATAAACCTGGAAACAAAAAATGCAATATAGGCTACCAGTTAATTAAAGAAATGAACCAAAACCCACAAATCATAAAATTTCTTGAATGAATGAATGCTTACTTAATATAAAACTTTATATTAGATAAACTGAACTGATATCTTGGGCAAATTTATGACTGAGATTGTACAAAGCCAGCAAATGGTTGATATAAGAACTCCAATACGTTCATATCAATTCTTTTAACTGTTTAAACAATTCAGATTTTCAGCTAAACAGCATTTTTTAGAGATAAAAACCATGTCTTACTGTCTGTACTTATTAAAAGAATTTATTATAAAGGTAGAAATATTATAATTGACTATAAATGGAAAAATAGTTCTTGGATGGCAAAAAATTTAATTTTGTTAATATTTGCCAGTAACAGTTTCCAAAAAATTTAATAAATTATTGTTGTTATAGAAACCCATTACAGATCAAGAATGCAATTAAGCCTTTTTCTTATATTATGCATACTAAAATTGGGACATTAAAACATTCAATTTTGAAATGCAAGTAGCTGTATATAGATTTCACACTTTATCTTTATCTAGACCATCTCACTTAAAAAATATAAGACCAACTTTTTCTAACTTTAGATTTAATCTTTAACATTCAAAATGTGTTTCAAAAATATAACAATGATAAAAGTAATTAGTTTTCTGTATTAATTTTTTTTTTGAATTACAGAACAATTGATTAAGTTACAAATAGTCCCATCAACAAAGATTTCATTCTTTAATATTTTACCCTTCAAATCTTGTATTCAGTTTCCTTTTCAAAAATAAAAACTGATAATGAAACAGCACAATGCACTATTATTCACTTTAATTTAAAACTTAGAACTTGGATGCATTATATACAAAGAAGTAAGGTGTTTTTCTTCTCTATAAAAAAATATAACAATAGAATACTAAGATGTAGCTTTAACAACTCCCACCATTGCAGGACGAACGACTCGATCATGCAATCGATAACCCACTTTGGTCACAGTTCCTACTGTTCCAGGTTCTTTAGATACATCTACCTGCTCAAACAGCGCCTCATGAAGATTAGGGTTGAACTTCTCACCGATTGGATTAATCTTTGTGACGCCATGTCGTTTAAATACACTAAGTAACTGAGCTTCAGTCATCTGCAAGCCTTGGAAAAGACCCTTTAGATGAGGGCTATCTGACTCCAGAGCTTCTTTGGGTACGGATTCAGTAGCTTTTCCTAATACATCAGCAACTTCAACTAGGTCTTTCACAAATCCCTGAATCCCATATTGTTTGGCATCGTTTATTTCACGCCGCATTCTATTCCTGATGTTTTCGTTATCAGCAAGAGCTCTCATGTATTTATCCTATTAGAAAGAACATACTTAAATGGTAATCATCATAATAATAATAAATGCAAACACAGTTAGTAAACCATAGATCTTTATTTATACATTAATTTACTTTTACACACTTAACATTTAAATGAAAACTGTGGACTAGTTTTTAACTCCTGAAATACTAAAATAAAGAACATTTGCAGAATATTTTTAAAGGGGGAGGAGATCAGTTACTTGTCTTTTATAATTAAATTTTTAAAAGAAACATTATTGCAAGCAATTGTATGGATGGAATTTTGCACAGTCTAGTTAAATTGATAATTTGAATGCACAACATCAACTGCAGTAAATCAGAATGTCTTGTATTTTGAAAAGGATGCCCCCTGCCTTTTCATTAACCAGTTTAGAAGAATTTATACTCAGGTATCTGCTGTAATAAAATTGAGAGCACCCAATATATATACCAAATTATATATTTAAAAAACTCCACCCAACCAGAGGGAAGACAAAGACAGATTAACTTTCATTTATTTTCAAATTCCTTTCAATCCTTACACAAAACCAAAGAGTGGATAAAATTGTAGAAGCTGGATAAGGCTGCGAATATATTGCATAGCTTTCATCATCACCAAATCTGATGATAGATATAAAATATAGATTTTTGGTATGGGTCTAGCATTTTTACATAGTCTAATTTGAGAATTCATGTTTTGGACACATTTTATAGACCAATTCACACCAACATTTGAAACAAAAGTGCAATCATACTCAAAATTCAACATAATGAATTTCATTGATTTAAGATAGTATTTATGGATTATTTCATTTACATGCATAAGGAAAAAAAGGTCTGTCAAACTGTTGGCCAAAATATGGTCAACTACTTGACTGATTTGGTTGGTTCAATATTTGGTACAAGTCTCTATTTCAGATACTAAACCTGTCTACCATATATAATTTACATAGTTCTTTGCAAAACTGTATGTTCAAACAGTGAATAGACAAACTCCTCAGAATAAATTTTACTATTTCTACAAATTTGATGAAAAGACTATAAATGAAATTTCACTCGACAACCCCTAAGCATTGCTGAGAAATCTTTGTTACAAACAGATGGCCATATTGGCAAAAAAAATTTTTTTTTCTTCACTCAATGACATCCAAAACAAAGAATTTTTTTCAAAATTCTGAATTTTTTTTAGTGGGGGGGACGATTATAATAACTTCCATATATGCCATTCATAATAAAGTAAAATGAAAAAGTACTATTGAAGCAATCTTTGGTAATATTTATATTGTTAACAAACAATTCAGTCTTTATTGAATAATAAATAATATCAAAGTACAAATATTATAAAAATCTAGGCTCTTAACAATATCATATTATTGTAAAGCTTCAAAATTTCAAGAAAGTAACAAAGGTTTGTATTAGTTAGAAAGAACTATATCCATCCATTTAAAAACCTATTTGAAGAATTTAATGATCATTTACAATATTCTTCAAGAAAAAAAATTACAAGTAATAAAATTTTATAATAAAAAGGTACAAATTTACAGTTTGAACTTTCATTTATATCCGGCGGAGAAAAAAAATTTGCCTGCCTTCCTCAACTAACATTGGAATTAAGATCTTATTTGTTAGATCATAATACTCAAATAACTATTAATTATAGTGAAAGGATATTTTCTTTTTTTCGATATTAAAAACATTTTATAAAAGTGTTTCTACCCTTAAAACACATCAGATTAATTTTGGGGACATCGATTCTGAACAAAGTTTCTAACTATGATAAACCTTAAAAATTGCAGCCCCTGAATTTCTACAGGAATTTTCAACAGTCAAATTTTAACTTTAAAAATAAAATAAATGAATGAATCAAACACTAATTTAGATAAAATAAGAGAAAGTTATAACATGTTACAATTTGTTCTATCACAAAGTTTTTGATATCTTTGTTAATAAAAAATGTCCCCATTAGAATATATATATATATATTTACTTAATACAAAAGCAAAATAAATAGGTACATATTTGTTGAAAAAATCAACATACTTGAAAGATTACAAATCATTTTTATCATTAATTGTGCTAATATAATAGGGAATAAGAATCATATTTAATAAAAATTATAAATGGGATTTTTTTCAAAATAAATAAATAAGTGTAGCATATGTTTTACATCTAATTCTCTTAAGATATTTTCATTACATATCTAAATGACTTTATTACATTACAGTTAATAGTATTTTAAAAAAGAGCATAAATAAAAATATCCAGAATACAAAAATCTACAACTTATTATAAATTTAATTATTTCTTGTTAGAAATTTTGATATCAACCACAATTATTCAGTTTTCTCCTAAATAGCTTTTTGTACCACATTAAATTTTGTTTATTTAATTTAAGCAATTTTCTAAGATTTGTCTATCAGGAGAATATCTAAATTTTAATATTCTTTACCTTAATACTGTAAAGGCACATTTCAAAAAAAATGTATACTCAACAGATTTAGCACAATGGGTGCATGGTAAAATGGTTTGAAAGCTCTAAAAACAAACAACACCTTATTCCACACAAAAGTATGAACACACAGGCAACAAAACTCAAGTAAAGTATACATAAAAACAGTGATGGCAGAAAACAGATTCCATAAAGATCATTATAAATAATAAGCTAATGTACATATTGCCAAAATTCATAAAAATCGCAGAACCTGCCATTTTGTCACAAAAGTAGCCAAGTTTGCTAACAAGCCCAAGACCAAAGATCTTACATCTGATCAGCATATAATAGAACTGTCCCCAAAACTGTCTTTCTTACCATTAAACCAGTTGAGCAGAAGCAACATTACAGAATTCTAACAATATCATTGGCAATAATATCATTAATCCTTTGTTTATCAAAATATGTGATACTTTAAATGTATAGATGTTAATATTTTCAATCTTTAGTGATGTTTACTGCTTTACTGTTAATTTTAAAGCATTCACCCATTTGATTATGAATTAAATGCACATTTCTCTGGAATATAGTTAAAAAGTTTTTTTCAAAAAAATTTCCTTTTATTAAAAATATTTAAATAAATTACTAATAATAATGTTGAAATATAATAACAAACAGTCTATAAAGTAATAATAGCAATGACAAGATGAAGTAATTTTAAATCAGACAGACCCGCATATTTTAAGAGAAAACAAAACTACACTGAAGAGGACCCTCTTACTCCACCTAGACATATAATTAGAAAGAAGAGTCAAATCAATGAAAAGAAAATATTTTCTCATATTGTCAGTATTTCTCAACATCGAAGGAAAAATCTTTCGCATTGACCATTAAAAGCACTTTCAACCGAGATAAAATATCAATCGCATATAGAAAAGAATTATTTATTACTATTTCTGCGTGAGAAAAAAAGCACCAAGTTAGAATAAAAGTATTTTATGATTTTTATGTTTGAATTAATAAAGAAGCAGTTTTTAAGAACTTTCAACAACAATACATATTAGAATTATGTAAAAAGGTTTTTCATGGCCATTACAGCAAGTGTTTGTTTTTTTATACAAAACTATCACCAAGGGGTAAATTATCATTAAGGATAATAATAAATAGGAATATAATTAAAATCCATGAGTAATAAAAAGCATCTACTGATTAATTGTGCAACCTGCACAATAAATAGGCATCAGAAAAGTTTCTTGTCCACCTCTTTCTTTTCATTTAACTGGCCTTAAAAATTCTTTCTTTTACTCAATGTTAATAATCTTACTTACAAGCAAACATATTCTATTTTTAAAAATCTACAACTACTACAGCAAATCTTTATGTCTATAAAATGAAATTCAAAAGACAGAAATGGATAATAATAAAACTTACATTTAAAACTTTGATATCCTCAACCAATTTTTCTTTTTCTTGAAGAAGTTCTTTTTCTTTAGGTGAAACTTCAACCTCACTGTTAGCTGCTTTTTCTGTAGATTGGTCATTGGCAGCAGCAGATGTTGAAGAAAACCTATTGCTGCATTGCTTCCTACGAAAAAACAAACAAACACTAAGTTAAAGCTTTCCAAAACAATAATAATAATAAAGGATTTTTTTTCTACAACTTTATTATTATTATTTTTTTAATTTTGCAAAAATGCATACTAATAAAATTTCAAAAGACTATTATGAAAATTTCATACCATCTATGCAAGTTAGCAACAATTTTATAGAAATGGCACACTCCAAAAAGATCCTTATTATAAATAATATTTGTACAATTCTGTGTATAATTAATTCTAGATGATTCTTTATTTCGGATTTGAAAACATCCTTTGGATTTTCCCATTTTACTTTCTTTAGCAAATAATTCATGTAGAAAAATTAGAATATATCTAAGAAATTATTTTCAGAAAGATCATGCCAACTTTTACTTTTCATATAATATAACCTTAATCACTTAAGAGTCAATATGTCAAGTAAACTAACTTATTTTACATCTTTAAGTAGTTAATATGATTATATTAAATAAACTTAAAAAATATATAAATCCATATTTCGTTACCTATCATTCCTTTAAAAAAAACCCCAATATTAGTCTATATTATTAGTATTATTTTACAGGTATTCCCCCTACTCTGCTACAAATTAAACAAAAAGTAAGGACCTCACCACTGAAGTGCTGTAGTTATAATCAAAATGCAAGTAAGAAATCAAGGCTTACAGTTTGAAGTGGGGTTTATTAAAGTGCTCTTTGCTTTTAGACACTACATGCTGACTTCTCATCAGTTATAAACAGTATATTTAGATTATTAATCTGATTGTAAAAGCTTTATATTAAGGGACTGATTTGGGATAGGTTTCTGTTTTAAACAAAGGGTTACAGATGTAAAACAATTTAAGATCACTATTTCACATCCTGAATTCTTCCATTGAAAAGGAAATCGAACAAAAAAATGACCATTACTGTAGATCTTAAGCAAGTGGTTGAGTCACATTAGTAACGAGAGAGTTGCTAATACACATTAAAAAAATAGATTCAATGTTCAATATATACTATTTTGCCATATCCTTATGAACGCTTGACAACATACAGAGTAAACCGTTGATACAATTTATAAACAATGCTCAAAATTCTTTTTTGCACTTAATAATTCTACAAATAATAATAATAATAATAATTGATGAAATCATCTATTGAGATAAATAAAGTCCTTCAAATCCAATTTTTCTGCAAAATTACAGAAGTCTACTAAAATATTTTTTGGATATACAAAGTTCCATGAAAGGTGAAGCACAATATCTAGTGTTCAACTCCTTGTTTTACTCCCTATTCCAAAACCAAATTCTGTAACTTTTTTTTACAATGATTTGTTGGATAGTTTATTAAGCATTACATTATATGTATTAAAATTAGTAAAGCACTGAAATAAAATGCCCTTAATGTATGGAACAGTGTTAAATTAAGTTTAAGAATTTATTAGCCTATGGGAGAAGTTTTTAACAACAATTATTTTAGAATAAGTCTGAAATATTCTAGCATGAGTTACATGAATAAAAAATCCTCTAAACATTTCAAAAACCATTTCAGTTCTGATCTAAACACTGTGAAGACATAATGAATGGTTTAATAGTATCTGCATGTGTCTTAGAATGTAAAATTCCCAAATTGATAACCCTGTTTGCCCTTGATTTATGACTAATAGAATTCTCATAACATGCATTTTCTATTAGCAGAATTTTTGAAGCACTGGTATTTCCACTATTAAAAATTATTAAAACTTCATATACTTATAATATCCCAAAGATATAAAAGTACTTTTCCAGATTCCCTAATAAAGCAAAATAAAATTCAAAGAGTTTCGAAAACTGTGGAAACTATTTTGTATCTTCTGATAGTAAATATTACAAAAATATCTAGGATGCCATTCAATTGCCAATAATTCAAATTTTTGAGTTTAAAAAATGAATGTTTTTGAGTTGATAAAACATTCTAAGGTAATGCAAATAGTATTATGAAAGATCAATACTAACTTAAAATGAATGAAAATTCATAACAGCCACAAAGCTCCCTTTGCTCAGATTAATTGATTATACTGCACAGATTTAATGAACTTCAAATAAAAAAATAAGATGTAAAAAAAAGGAACCTTCAACATACTCCAAGGTATAAATGTATAAAAAAATTTAATTTATACTTTTTTTAATTATTTCATTTCACAAAGTGTAGTTTAAAAAATTAAACTAAATTTTAAAAAATTAAATAAAATTATATGTACTATTTAATTATGTAATAAACTTATACCAAAATAAAAAAGAAAGAAATTAAAAATCTGTTCAGTTAACAGAACATATTTACATGATTTTAAGAAGGAATATTACAAATATCATTGCATTAAATATAACTGCTTAAAAACAATTTTAAAAGTATTTTTATATTAAAGCTAGCAAGTGACATTGCTAAAAAAGGAATAGGCAATTATATTTTCAGTGCATACCAATGAAACCAAATCTTTATAACATACATACATAATATAAAACAGAAAATCTAAGGAACCGATGATTTTACTATACGTCATAAAAGAATAAAGTCTTTGTTGCCTTTTTTTAGAGATACAAATCAGTAATTTTTTGTTTAAATATATATTCAGCTGCCACAAGCCAAATTCAGACACCGCAAGGGAATAAACATGTTCTAAATATTTTAAATAAAATGATTTACAAAAACATGAAAAGGTCTTTTTAACAGTGAGTTTATTGTACAGATAAAAATAAAACCAAATATTACCAATTCATTGGTTATAACTAACAATTTAGACATTTAATTAAAATTTTCAGAAGAGAACCCATATGCCAAGTTTAGACATCTCACATCTAAGTACTAATTAATTGCAATTGTGATTGAAAATTACTGCCAATTTTATGTTTAACATTTTAGTTAGATACTGTTCAATTAGCTGGGTGCCAAAGAAAAATTGTGAAATAATGTAAAGTTTTGTCAAATTTCTTACAGCAATTTTAAAGTGAAAAATCACCAAATAAAGTAGAATTTCACCATTTTTCTTGGTCAATTTTTCAATGACACCTAGCTAACAGAAAAGTACCTTTAATTATTCAGGTGAGTTCCCCAATAGTGTCATTTTTATCTGTTGTGGTAGTAAATATTAATTTTTTAAAAATATCAAGGCAGAGGGCACTGTATTAAGAAAATTGGTGATTAAGTGTGTATAAAGTCTGAGCGAGAAATATCAGATAGTTGAGAGAAGTTATTCAGTGGTATATGATAAAATAAAACACTTTCAAACCAATATTCAGGAGGAAAATGGGCCTAAGATAGCCTGGGTTTAGAATTTCATTGAAACAGAAAACCAATATTTAATATAAAAGCACCAAAGATAACTATTATTGTTAAAAAGAAATCGAGAAAAAAGCCAGCCCATCAATAATAAGTAAAGTGATGAATAAGGCAGATCTCAATGGGAAAAGGCCTGACAAAAATGTTCATAAGTAAAATCAGATCATAAAGACTTATGATCTGATTCATGAAGGAGTAAGGAAACAAAGATTTTTCTAATTGAGAAAATGTCTTATTAAATGATGAGAAAAAATATAGTATTTTTGGATCTGATGGCAAATCTTATGTTTGGAGAAATTCTAACAAGGAGTTAAGTCCAACAAATTTTAAAACAATTATAAAGAATGAAGGAGGGTCAGCAATAAGCTGGGGCTTGTTTTTCATTGCTTTCACGGGAACTCTTAATTTTATTGATGGGTAACTGAATCAGAAGATATGTCTTCAAGTTTTAAAGAAAAATTTGTGCCAATTGGTGTAGAAACTTTTTCTTTGAAATACTTGCAATTTTATCAAAATAATGATTTTAAAAATTAAGTTTATTGAGTGAGCTCCTATGCAATTGTCCTTACATTATGGAAACTTGACAGCAAAGGCCCAAAATAAGTTCAATTGAAACTTTATGGGAACACCTTAAGAAAGATCCAGGAATATTGTTTCCAGTAAAGATGAACTGAAAAAAGTATGCATGCAGGAATGGGGAAATATTAAACCTAATGCTTGCAAAAAATTGATACAATCTATGTATAAATGTCTTAAAATGATTATAAGAAAATGGCTTACATACAAAATACTAATTCATTGAAATATTAAGTAGTTTTTAAAATCTTACCTATCCAAGTTTGGATTGTGTTTTTTTTTTTTTCTTTTACCATATTCTCTAGTTTAAAAAATTAATTAACTGCACTTCAGCATTCACATTAATTAGTAAAATAGTTAAAATTTGGCAGCCTTAATCTGAGATTTGATTCATGGAAAAGCACAATTACATAAGTACTAAAATATAAATAAAATAGACAGGTTTAAATATATCAACTTATACTGAATTGAAATTTAATTTTTAAAAAAGGTAGGAGGATATTTACAATTGCATAATGTTTTCTTCATTTCTACAATGAAAATTTTTAAAAAAGGAAAAGAAGTTCGTATAACTTTAGATTTTAAAGTTCAAAAATTTGTCGGACAATTTTTACCAGACAAAAAATATCATAATAATGAATAATTAATTTCATCTTTTGTAATTTAGTTGATTAAAGAAATTAACAAATCAAGGAACACAATAAGGGAATATTAACCTAATAAGAAATATAATAATAAAAAAGTATACAAATTGAAATCATTGGAGATTATTTACGTGAAGCCAAAATAATCAACTCTTGCCTACAATGACACTAATTTGGCATAAGCAATTTAAAACAAATGGAAATTTTTCAACTATGATTATTACATTCATTTATAATTTATGACTCATAAATAAATGAATCCTCTGACGAAGTTTAATAAGGATATACAGTCAAACATCGATAATTCGGACTTCTATTATTCGGAATCTTCTATTATTCGGACTTTTTCTGAAATGTTAATGTTTTATTCGTTTCTGCTTTTGTTGAGTAATAATAGTTGGCGCCCCTATAAAATCAAAATATTTTTCGGAAAATTTTATTTTAACGAACCAGTCATATTGCTTGTTACTTTTTTCCTCTGTAAAACCGGTTGAAATACCGTAAGTAGTAATTTATTGCTTGATTCGGATCTTTCTGTTCGAACCTTTTTCGTTCGCTCTCCTTCTACGGGATATTTTCATAGTATCGGCGTAGACCGTTAGTTTTTCTGGCTGTTTGTTTCCCCGCGCCCCGTACTTATCTTCAGCTAGTCTAGTCTAGCGATGCAGAAATCTTAAATAATGCTTTAATTGCAGGAAAGTGTAGTGATGAAAATGAAGAAATGAGTGACACTGAACAACATGAAGAAAAAATTCCTACAGAGGATTTAATTGGCATCCTAGATAAAGCGATAACAGGTCTTGAACAACGGGATTTCATAACTGAACATGAAATTATGACTGTATATAAAATCCGTGAAAAACTAATTTTGCACAAACCTAAATATAAACAACTAACATTATTAGATATGATGAAGTAATAAAGATGTTTTCTTTGAGTAAGTAATAATGTTATCATTGCTTTACCGTTCTTTTAATTAGCATTTTCAACTATTGTTTAATATTTGAAATAATAAAGTTGTGTATTGTTTTATATCGTCATACTAACGATGTACGTTAATTATTTTTTATTTAAATATACCCAAATTTCGCAATTTCTATAATTCGGAAATTTCCGTAATTCGGAATTGCCGTGGTCCCGGCGATTCCGAATTATCGATGTTTGACTGTATTAATTTTTGTATCCAGTATATATATATATAGGATGAAGAATATTATATAACTAGTCGTCTTTGGCAACCAGACGGATCGTATTAATGCTCGCTAAAATGTTCAATTAATATTTTACATAACTTGGTCTTATAATAGGTTTTTTAGAAAAATATTTTTGAACAAATTTTGATGATCATATAATTCACTTATACTATTACATTGAACTTAAGAAGTTCTGTTCATTGTATTATTCATCTCCCATTTAATTGCAGACAATTTTAAACAATATTTATGAATATAACTAAAGATTTACAAATTGGCCATTAGGTCCGGATTTAAAAGGATATTCTATACGAATTAAACCGTGATTGCTTTTGTGAAGTTTGATTTATTGAACTAATAACATAGATACTGTAAATAATTATAGAAAACTTTAACATGTATTTACTTTTTTTAGAAAATATATTTATTTATTTCATTTCATAGAATCAAGTGCTGAAAATTACATCTTTCTCGATTTAATTTGCAGTATTAATTTACTTTCCCACAGAGATTTTATCAACGTGATGTCAACATATTGATAAAAGATAATTTTTTGCCATGCTTGTACAGATTTAATTTTTATTTCGTATGAAATAAATTGTTGAAAAATATGGTGAAAATATTTATTTAATAATTCATTATAAATAAAAATTTAATTTGTAGATAAAAAAATTGATATCATTAAAAAGATAATATTTTTAAACTTTAAATTGATATTCAAAACATGTTTCTCTGATATTGTCACAAGTTATTGCAAAAACACGTCTAAATTTCGCTTACTTTTTAATTAATTAAAATTTTATGAATCTAAACTATTCTGGAATCCACTTGCAAACACACACACACTAAAAAAAAAAATTCATCCGAATCGGTCAAGCCGTTTAGGAGGAGTTCAGTTCCATATACACATACAGAATTTTAAATTTTAAGATATAATAAAAATAAATTTATCGTATGGAGACTTCTTCACTACTGAAGCAGAAAATTTAAACTATTTAAAAAATTACACTTTATCCTGAGTAATGTGAGCAATGAAACCATTTACTCTTTATCTTTTAGGTATTTACACTATTCTGCATATTTTATACTTCAGCAGACAGAGGAAGAAAAAAAAATCAAGTATAGATTTGGTTTCCACCCATTTTAAAAATGGGTAGAGGACAAAGTTCTTTATTTGATCCACTATATTTCTGAGCACTTCAATCTTTGTGTATTTAGAATAAGGGTCTGCTAATTGTTGAATTTGTCTAGTTGCTGTTTGAATGAAATGTTTACATCTTATTTAGTAAACATTTGATTGCAGCACTTGAAAGGAATAATTACAAAAATTACTTCTTACACCATAGTATTTTTAATACAATCTTATAACCTTATTTTGCATAACTGCTTTCTTTACTCAACCAAAAATGAATTATAGAGGTTTTAAATATAAAACTTTACCATATTGTATCTTTGATCGCAGTGATGTCTTATTCCATTGAAATTACAGATATACTTTTTATTTAGAAGAAACTAAAGATATTTTAATAACCCAATATTTTTTTCATATTACGAGGCAGTGAATAATCGTGAGCTATCTGTAATTGACCTTTTATCATATAACCTATAATTATATGCCTATTTGTCCTATAGCATTCTAATCTAAAATATCTTTAAAATTTTAAGGTAAATATATTATTAAAGCAAATAGGTTTTTTTTCCTTCTTTTTTTCATTCTTTTGTAGATTGAAATCTACTTTTGAAGGGCAGAATATTTTGAAGCTTTAACCAAACTTCAATATATAATTTATAATTAAAAATGTGCAAATTCTTAACAATTTAATCTTTAGAATTTTTTACAAAATAATCAAGAAAGAATACTGGTACTTTATATTAGACCATTAACGACGATGGTTTAGTGACTCAAATTTCTCCGATAATGTCGATGCCAACAAAATGGCAGACAACAGCTAAGGTTTGAACAATTTTTAAGATAATTTTTTTTTTTTTTTTTTTTTTTGCTATTATTGGTGGTTTAGCAACTCATTGGCTAGGGCTTTAAATTTGGCAATAAAGATAGACTGTCTAATATGTAAGTACCAGAATACTTGGAGCAAACTGAAGAAAATTCCTAAATATTTATCCATGTAGGTATATTTTAATATTTATTGCTATTACTTTATCGATGAATTCTAAATTTCTCAAAGCCAATAAAAATTACCAGCAGGATTGGTCTACCCAAGACATTTTAGTATACTCTATTAAAAAGATGCTATTCTTTATTCTTCCTACATACATACATATTCAGGATGGGTAAGATCATAAATATCATGAATACAACTTTTTTTTTTCTTCCAGAATCCTACATATCAGCATTTTCTGTGTCTAATATATTAATGAAAACCGAGAATACATTTTTAGTAACAAAATCACATACCAAATTTAATTACATGAAGTCTTTTCCTTTAGTTATCAATTTACATGCATGTAAATATAAAGACTAATAGATGGTCAAATTGTTAATCAAATTTTCTTTAAAATTTAGTATGTAACTAGGTTTTAGATATTGAAAGTGAATATCAAATTTTGTTAGTTTAATTATTTATGTTTTGTAATGTTTTTATTTACTTAGGTCCTGAATACAATAATTTCTATTTTAAAAATCCAATGTATCACTCAAATAGACAGAAAACTTCCCAAGAAAAGCCCATAGAAAGCTATAAATACTTTAACAGAAAGACAATATACCAAATTTCACATTTTTTAATTGAAAACCTTTTTTGAATTACTGATTTCAGAGACAGATATAATTCCTAGAGTGTGATTTACTAAATCAACAAGAATTGAAAAATGATTTATCAAAATCCCAAATTTGAACTTTTTTTGACAACTGTATTTTCCATTTGTGTACAAGAAAATAAAAAAAATGGACTCCTCATGAATCACCAATAAAAATGCAAAGTAGCAGCTATGATAGTAGTAGCACTGATAGGTTTTTGAAAAATAAAATAGAATATATCTTTTCTTAACCAAAGAATCGATTGAAATTTTCCTCATTAATTGAACAGTAGAATAGTGAGCACTTTTTAAAGCAATTTTTTATTGAGGAATCAATTATATAATTATCTTATATGATTTACCAAAGTTTCTATCTAATACATGTTTGTTTTCATTATAAATATAATGGTATAGCAGTCATTACTCTGCCCAGTCAGAAGTACAATTCTATGTTACATCACATGCAAATTTATTTTTTTTAAAAATTAATCTAAAATGGATTATTCTGAAATTTTAAAATGCAAAACTAAACTGAATTAAGAACCAAGAATTACAATAGAATAAGAAATTCATATATGAAGCCAATACACAAATTAATACCATAAATTGGTCAAAGATACATTATTTCACCTTATCAAAATTTGAAAAATACCATAAAAAATAAAACTTTTTTGTACCATTGTCAACCAAATCATACCAAGCATTAAATAATTCACCAAATATCAACTAAGCAATACAGTTAGCATACCACTTATCACAAATTATCAGCATTTAAAAAATTACAATTTAGCACTTGCATCATTTTCTTTAGATAGAAGATAATGTATGTATAATCAAATGGATTCAACAAACAGCAAATTATGACTAAAACCTAATTTCATAATTCTAATAAAATGTTGTATTAAATTATGTTGAGTAAATTAATTGCAATTCATGTTGATTATGTTTATATATATATACAAACATCATGAATGACAAAATATATAAACTAGAGTTCATCTATGACACAAGATGAGAAACTGATTGCTTTGGTATACTACTGTTTAATATTCTTAAGCTGTTGAGAAGTAATATTGACAATCTGTCAACTTTTCTCTCTACAGGTTTCAAATTATTAACTATCGAGAACACAAGAGTTGTGTTCTTTAGAAACTGAAACAAAAATGAAAAATATATATCAATTAGAAAACCATTATTTCTTTTTAAAAAATTCCTAGAAATTATTCGAAACTTCTCGCAAGTAAACTACCTCCAATTCCTGGTTTCCCTTTAAAACAATTATACAAACTTTTTAAAATATTCTGAATCAAGTGTAACGTCAAATAAACATAATAATGGGTGCTAAATATAGAGGAAATATTTCATGTTAAATACAACAAAAAAAAACCATCTAAGTTTTATTTTAATTTTTGGAATATTTTTCATTCAACTAAATCTCAAATTCGTAGCACATATATTGACATAGATAAAGCAAGCAAGAAAAAAAAACCTTATTTGAAGAGTTTCACAATCTATATTCTGAATATAATAAAACAGTAAAATTATTCCTAGTCATTGAAATAATTATTAACAGATTTCTAAAATAAAAAGATAAGAAGTAATTTTTCATTAATTAACATGTAAACAAAAATAATTATACTTACTGAACAGACGTAAAGGAGCGGTGTAGATGTGGAATTTCAGAATTTAATACACTTATTTGCCTATATGGAAGAAAATGCAAAGTTTTTTGAAAAATATTCAATGTTTTACAACTTACAGACACAGCCATGCTGTTATGATGCAATGAATGAGTGAAAAGAATCAACAGATACAGTTTCAGTTAATTCTAGACGCCGGCTGTCCACTTCCGAGTTTCGCTTTTTTGTTTTAGTGTGGCGTAATTCTTTAATCCTGTGAGAACATGATGCGTTGTTTTGGTTAAGGAATTTTATGGTGTTTCCAAAAAAAAAAAAAAAAAAAATGCAGTAAATGAATTGTTTGGTAAATATTGTAATCTAAATCTGTTAACAGACATTTAGCAGACGATTCCTTTTCAGACATTTTATAACTGTTACTATTTTTATTTTAATAAAAATATTATTAAAAGTTAAAAACAAACTATTTTTTCTTTTGATAAACATACTTTTTTTAATAAAAATATTATTAAAAGTTTTTTTTTATCTTAAAAGTGGTCGTGCTCCAAAACTTTGTTTGCCAGATAGAAAATTGAAAATTGAATTATCCTTAGATAGAGCGTGAGTAAGAAGTCTCGTAATTTTTTCAAACCGGGTTAAACTGGTTAATAACTTAAATTAATTAAGACAAATAATCTCTTCAAAAATAATAAAATTCTCACACTACAACTTAAAAATTGTGACCATTAGATCTCATGTTGGTTTTGTTTCCTATTTCCATCTGTAATCTGGATTAATTTTGAAAATGTTATCTGTTGCTTACTTTTATTTCTTCTTTATTTCTAAGAAATTAATTAGAATTAAGGTTTTAGAATTAACGTTGGAAAGATGAATAAAAAAATTCAATTATTTAATTTTTGCAGGAATTAAGTCTAATTAATAAATTATATATATATATATATATATATATATATATATATATATATATATATATATATATATATATATAATTATGAAAGTGTTGATGGTGCAGGAGTTTGGGCACGAACGGACCCTTCGATGATGTCCCATAAATGCTCGATGGGATTCATATCGGGCGATCTAGGTGGCCAGATCATGCACTGGAATTGATCTTCAAACCAATCGCGAACAGTTCTGGCCTGGTGACATGGCGTATTGTCATCCATAAAAATCCCATCGTTGTGTGGGCAAGTGAAGTCCATGAATGGCTGCAAGTGATTTGCAAGCAGCTGAACATAACCATTTCCAGTCAATGATCGGTTCAGTTGCACCAGAGGACCGAGTCCATGCCATGTAAAAACAGCCCACACCATTATGCAGCCACCACCAGCTTGAACAGTCCCTTGCTGACAGTTTGGGTCCATGGCTTCGTGGCATCTGCGCCACACTCGAATTCTGCAATCAGCTCGTAACAACTGAAATCGTGACTCATCTGACCACGCCACAGTTTTCCACTGGTCTAGGGACCAGTCGATATGCTCACGAGCCCAGGAGAGTCGCTGCAGGCGATGTCGTGCTGTCAGTAAAGGCACTCGAATCCGTCTTCTGCTGTCATAGCCCAAGGAAGACAAATTTCGCCGCACAGTCCTATTGGACACGTCCCTCGTACGTCCCACATTCATTCCTGCAGTTATTTGACGAAGTGTTGCGTGTCTATTAACATTGACCATTCTACACAGACGTTGGCGGTCTCAGTCGTTAAGTGCAGGTGGTAGCCCACTGCGCTGTCAATGATGGGATGGGATGCCTGAAATTTCATACTCTCGACACACTCTTGATACTGTGGATCTCGGAATGTTGAATTCACAAACGATATCCGTAATGGAATGGCCCATGCGTCTAGCTCCAACTAACATTCCACGTTCAAAGTCTGTTAATTCTCGTCGTGCCGCCATAAATCACGAAAAACCTGTTCACATGAATAACTT
>JAOUZG010004552.1:124995-136526 GCA_026289955.1 Argiope argentata | reverse complement strand
ATTTCATTATCATAGTACGTAGAAGTGATGGTGCCCAACACTACAACGCGCTATATTTACGTTTTCATTTCGGCATATTGGTTCTTATGAAAACTCTCTTGGTTTGTTCCGGTATATATATAATCAGCAGAAACAGGGGCCGACTTAGCCTAGTTGGAGCCGCCCGGGGCAAAAACGTGTTTTGGGCCTCCTTTGCTTCACTTCTTTAGCAATGAAAAAAATTCATTAAAGAAGGAAACGTAAAATAATATTTATATTCGATTTCGGGGGCCCGGGGCAGCTGCCCCGAATGCCCCTGCCTTAGTCAAGCCCTGATCAGAACTAAGAGTCACAAATTCTCTGAAATTTTTCAGTGCGTTATTGAAACATTGCTGATAGATTTTATCCAAGGAACATTTTAACAGCTTCTAAGATACAATAGCCGTTTCATTATTTAATGCTCTATTCTACGTAAAATTTAGCTTACTGTATATATATGTGAATAGCTAGATATGCAACCAAAAAATTGAACTGAACATTTTAAACATTTCCAATAAAGTAGGTTTCAAGAGGCACTAAACTGAGACGAGTGTTAATCGATGCAGTTGCGCCAGTTGGACAAAGGACCTTAGGCGACATAAAAACGAAACTTGCGTGCATTTTATGTCCTTTTTTGAAAACAAATATAATGAGAAGCAAAAAAATTAATATCATGTCCAGCCCTAAAAGTACAAAATGTTCAATAACATTGTTGCAGCATTCCCATGCTATTGTATAATATCGAAAAAACATCTTGTAAATAACAATTATTTTGCATCCTTAACGTGAGCACTATTTACACTTTTTCAGCCATTGATGATGACAAGGACGACCGAAAAATCACGTTATACCTTGAGCGCCTCATACCCTCCCTGTCGAGTAAAACAATATTCTTCACAGAAAATATAAATTTTATTCTGTTTAAAATAACACCTGACATAAAATACATTAGCCAAGAAAACCACAATACCTTAAAAATTCTGCTTTGAGGCTGAAAATAAAAATTCTATAGAAAATGATGCATATAAGCATTCTTTAGAAATTTAAAAACATCCAGAAAATTTCCTTCCTTTCAGATTCAAAATAAATAATAATACGAGATTAGCAGAAAATTAAATACTCTACTGTTTATTTCAAAACTCTGACACTTCTTTTTAACGCTTTTATCTGACTAAGCAGTGAAGCCGTAGAGCTGATATATAAATATCTCAGCTCTAATATCTCTCTCAGTATATCAGCTCTATGAGTGAGACACAGAAGAATGTGAGCATTTCCAGAATTAACTTTATTGCTAAATATAAACATCTCCTTTCAGCATTCCTCTTACATTTAATTTGCCAAATTAATGCATGCACCAAAGTGGGAGATATAGAATCCGTTGGCAAACAATACTCACCATTCTAATAAAAAATATATTTTATCAATTTCTAATGTCATTCATTGACTTAATTAACGACATATAAATTTCATTCTAACAAACATTACTACCAATGAATTTCCTACATTAAAAAAGTTATACATACAAGTCAAGTTAACTACAAAAATATGATTTCATGCACAAAATGCATAATGCACTTTTTCAGCAAAAATTTAGTTTTTTTTTATGGAAATTGATCTAATGCACAAGCCAAAATTAAAACAAAACTATTTCTAAACGAGCTGCAAGACATTTTTTGATAAAAATTTAAAGCAAAAAATTAACTTTTGTTCTATTAAATAAGCTGCAAATTAGAGATTAAAATATTTGCTCTAAATGGAAAATTTCATTTCATTTCAGTTACTCATCTATTTACAAGTGCAATTATATATATATATTACTTCTAAAAAGTTTTTTAAAAAGTCTCCTTTTTTGAAGTAATTAATTGGCACAGATACATTTTTAAAATTGGGTAATTTATTTCCAACTATGATTATCAAAGCAATCATAGTTTTAAACGTATAAATGTAATTACTAATTTTCTGTGAAATATACTTAAATTTATATGACTAAACAATCTCATTCTAATCTGTTCTACTCGTTTTCTGAGTTTGATTTTAGAACTCACAAAACAAGTAGAAACGTGATTAAAGAATGAAACAAATTTGATCTTTGAAACAAGAATTAGTTTCTTAACAGAGGAAATAGTATTTTATCATAAATTATAGCAGTTTTAATTATTTTTTTTAAGTTTCCAAACACCATGTGTCAAAGTTGTAGTTGTTCTATTTAAATTGTGGGAGAGATGAAGAGACAAGAATCATTTTTTAAAAATTCTACTTCCACATTAGTTTTTTTGTTATTATTTTTTATTTTGTATCCATTTATATAAAGAATTATCTCTTGTAATATAATCCTAATAATTGAAAAAAGTGAGAAAGAAAGCAAAAAATAAATAAATAAATAAATAAATAAATATAAACACACACAATTCAGAAGAAAATATTTTAATTTTAGGATATTTTCTTTTTACAACACACAATATCACAGCACTTATAGGAGACACACACATTTTAAGATAATTACAAACAAAAAAATGTTACTCAAAACATTTGAAGTTTCAGTGAAATGTAGTAACTATTTAATCTTTATTTTTGTATGTCAGAAAAATGACATTTGTATGGTCAAAAATAAAAGAGAACGATACTTATTTATGCAAAATGATGCAGAATTCTAACTTATTAAGTGACAAAACTAAATACATGCTATGACACATGAAAGAAAAAATGAAATTCATTATTTAGAATTGTAATAGAATCATGTACATATGGCAAAAAATACACAAATGACACACTCTGAAATATTTACAAATCATTAATTAGAGTATGACAGAAGCTAAATTTATATATATATATATATATATATATATATATATATATATATATATATATATATATATATATATATAAAGTATACTTAGAAATACAGTGAAATCAATTTGGAGCTTCTGAGAAATTAAAACTTTTCAGTAATTATGCATGATATAAGACATGTATATTATCTAAATAGCTAAGATTAAAATAAAAATATGCCACTAATAGGAACTTAACATTTAAAAGCAGATTTGCAACACCTTAAAACAAAGAAGGGAGTGTTAAACTTAATAACTAATTAATTTTAATTGAAAAAGTATGAACAAATTTTATCATAAAAATATGAATTTAACAATAATGAAAAATGAAAATGCACTACTTAAATTTTGTTTTATTACATGCATACAATTACTTAACTCTTTGTATTTAAACCTCTACAGGCATCATTTTACAAAGTGAGCATTTTGATGTTTCTTGATCTCAGATGGATACACTTTTAGAGTTGCAAGAGGAATTGCAAATTTATTTTTTAGGGAGAAAAAAATTAGATTATACAAATATAGTTTCTACTCTCAAAGAAAAAAAAGTTCTTGTATTCAATGCATAATAATACAATTGCTTTCATATGTGTAGAGTAAAAGGATGGCAATTTTCTATGCAACAAAACTGATGATGATTCAACCACACATTCCAAATAAAAAAGGATTTCTGCCCCTCTTTTTTAAAAAAAATTTAATCCATTTCAATATAATTAAGTGATGCATTTTCACTAGACATTATTATATATTATATTTCTCACTCTACAATTTCTTTTCTTTTAAATTACTTTTTGACAAGTCATGAAATCATCAATAATTACACTAAAATTTAGTTTTCAAAAGTTAACGAGCATAAATTAAGATGATTTTTTTCCAAAAACATTTATATTAATACTTTAATGT
Organism: Argiope argentata; assembly: GCA_026289955.1. Taxonomy (NCBI): domain Eukaryota; kingdom Metazoa; phylum Arthropoda; class Arachnida; order Araneae; family Araneidae; genus Argiope; species Argiope argentata. Next base: position 132,777 of record JAOUZG010004552.1, on the reverse strand, counting down.
ATTCAAAGGTATGTCTAAATAAATCAATAATCTTCATGATTACATGAAGCTAACAGTTATTAAATGAATTGATATTTTCTTTAAAAAAAGTTAAAACTGCCATCAAGAATTTACACAAAAATCATTCATCATTTCAACACTCATTACTGTCCAAATAATAGTTTGGACAATTATAAGCTCAAATCATTCACCATTTTTCAACACTACAACTGAAACTTTTGACACAATACAGAGACTTAACTTCAAAATGTCATAATCTATACATAGCTTATTTTTAACAAAGATAACAGAAATGAATCCTGAATCAATGACATGAAAGCTATAGTATTATTAAGTAAAAACGATCTTGCTTTAGCACCAGTAAGATATGGTTATTCAATTACTCTACTCAACATTCATGCCACAAAAGCAAGCAACAAATATTAAATGAGCATTTGGCAAATTTGAGCAAATGAGGTAATGAAGTTGACACAAAAGGATTTTTCCGTGACAAAACACAGCTATAAAATATACTATTTAATATAAATACCATATAAAATAATTATTTATGTTATCTGTACATTATTTTTATTTTACCTATAATAGTATGCAATCTGACTGCAAATAACAATAGATTAGGAATATTTCCTAAAAAACATGTTGAAAGTAGAGTCAAATGATGCATAAACTCTGTTAAAACAGATAGTCACTTTCAGAACAGAACAGAGCGATAAAAGAAAAGTTAATACAAAGTAAAATCCATTTAAAAATCGTATTAAGAATTTATACATCAGCATATTAAGATAAAAATATTCAAATAAAAATACATCCACTGATAAAGGAATGGATAAGTTAAAATGTATACAATGATGAAAACATGGTGCATTTCTTTAAAATGCAACATATTGGTTAACTGTATTATAAAAATAAAACATTTCAACTTCCAGATATTTTTAATAGAATTTCAGGCTGAATTACAGACTTATGAGATTATTTAAAGATTAAATCTCAAATTTTAACTTCATGTTCACATAAATCAAGTCTGATTGACTAAGTTTATAATTCAATAACATTTACATTAAAACAGTAGAGATATTTTTAGGAATAACACAGATATTTTTGGCAGTATGTTATTCACATAACACGGTTGTTCTTTTATTTCCAAGTACACTTAAAAGTTATACTACAGGATAAATTATTATTATAGTCTCCACTTTTGATTTGCACTAACCCTTATATATACAAATAACTCACCCAACTTCTTGTTCAAATCAAAAGTAGATGAAGAAGTTTTCAACATCTCTTTTCTCTTCAAAAAAATCCCTCAGAATAAATAGGAACATAATATACTTTACCAACAATACAACTGTTTATTAGTAGTACATACATTATTCATATGAATGAAAATCCCAAGCTCTATAATTAATCAGTTGATTGTTTAAAAATATTTCCAGAGATCACATTTTGAAATGTTTAAACATTTATGTTTCAACAGACAGCATGTCTGTTTTCAGTACAAGATGTCATTTTGGCATTTTGATTTTAAAATCATGTCCAGAGAGAACATATAGTGAGAGTTAAGACACTTTGAAGAGGTAAAATACACTAATTTTACCATCTAAGTCAATGACTCTTCATATAAACAATAGTATTCAAGAGGCATAGCAATGAACCAAGGGAAAGGAGAATTACAAAATTATTAATTGCAGAACTTATTTAAAAATCAAAACTAATTGTTCAAATGCAATTTTTAGTAAAAATAATATTTTAATTTATAATTTAATTTTTTAAAAGAAAACTTTTATAATCATTTTTGTTCAATTTTACTATGGAATTTATTTTAGGAGAAGAAATCCAATATAATAGATTTTATTTTATTTATTATTCACAGATTTTTGAAATTAACTAAGTAATTTTGAGATCCAGGGCAATTTATCAAAATTTTAAATTACATTTCACTCTCATAATTTCATAGATGAAAAAGACAAGCCATTTGTATAGCTAATTCAAACTATATAGTCAAAATTTAGGCATTTTAAAGAAAAGAAAAATATTATACTATAAAATGATTTTTTTCAATCATGGGTTTTTCTCAGTCTGTCTAAATATTAAAAATATAATAAAAATTTTAATATTCACAAAATTATTAGTTTTAGACATTTAATCACTGTCTAATAATAATGTTGAATTTTTTTTTTAAGTTAAGACTTTCAATTCGAAGAAAAATCATACATAAAAAAAAACATTGCTGCTTAAATAAACTGCAAAAATAATCCTTTTACAAATAAGATACAATTTCAAAATTTTTACACAAATCTTAAAAGCATGCTAACAAGATCCTTGATGTAGATGTTTTTATAGATTGTCATTTCGTTACGCAGGTTCTTCAAATGAAACTTTTCTGAATCGTAAGAAAAATCCCAATATCCGTTAATCCAACGGAAGAATTCCCTTTCCAAGTGTCTGAACAAACTCAATTCAGTATAAGTCAGAAATTTTAGAAACTTCTCACTCATTTTAAGCAAGCTAGTTTCAAACTAGACTTCTGGAAATGATCAATTCGGCAAAAATAAAGTTATATAATTAAACTTTCCAGGAATTTGATGAATGAAATCATGTAAATGAATTAAATGTTAATGATAATGAATTGTACAATTATGAGCACTATACAAAAAAGCTCTTTCACGCTTTACTAAAAAGCTCATTGCCCACACCTCTAGCTTTCATTTCGATTAATAAGAGTTTCCGAAAATCGAAATCATCATCATCTTTGTGCTTCAGTCGGAAGGAAGTTCTTGAATTACACTTGAACACTGAATTTTCATTTTTGGCCACAATTCCATCTATATGAAGAAAAAAAATGCATATTAATTATATAACGCAGATAATAGTTGTAAAATGCATCTATGCTATGATTGTTTATAATATATAATAAGAAGGTATTATTTCAAGAAAAGAAAATACTCTGTCACATAATGTTTTATGCTGACAAAAATATTCATTTCAAAGGAAGTCTGGGATAAAACTTTTCTCTACAGAATCAAATTTCTGCAAAATTTGCAGAATTCTGCGATTTTGTCTAGTAAAAAATATATGTTAATACCTGTGGAATAACTTATTCAACTTAAAAATTTTAATGTAAAAACTATAAAAGTTGAATCAAACCAAAAGATCAAGATTAGACTTTAAGAAAGTTTAATTATGTTGGATCTTCTTGAAGCATATTGTGTCAAATAAATCGCTGTGGGCTATTTATTTATTTTTTCTAGTAAAGGCTTAGCCAGCTCTACCTGAATTATATTTGGAATGGTACTCTCTTTAAGATCAAGACATTAGAGAAACTAAAAATCTTCCAATAAATATGTTTGAAGTACTTGTTAAATTCATTTTTCCCCTCACAAATTTAAGCATATTTAATGATGGCTTAGCTCTCAATTTATTCAAAAATGGAATTAAATAAATAACTTACATTAAAAAACACACAGAAGAATTCCAATTCAAAAAGTATAACTGTACAATTTATTTACAGCATCAAATAGATAAAAAGAAGCAAATTCATTCCTACATCATAATTATAATTTCATACCTAAATCTTTATATTCTTCTCCAACAAACTGTCGTCTAGCACCAAAACTCAACTGAAATTTCAATTCTTGTTCCAGATTTCCATCTAATAATAATAAAAAAAGAATGCATAAAATATATATAAAAAAACTTGGTAATACAAAATTATGTTTACCAGACATATTTAGATTTCAATCATTTCATCAGATTATCTATTCTTTTTTTATGTAAGATTACAATATATAAGATTTCTAAGATCTTTCTATAATTGGAACAATCCTAAAATCTTTTGAACTTAAGATTATTCAGTTTCATCATTTTAAATTTATAATAAATATACTAAAGACTGTTTTCATTTTAAAAAAATAAAAAATAAAAACTCACGCTCAATAGCATTGGCTGCCTCTTGATTTGATGAAAATGTAATAAATCCATAATTCCTACAAAGAACAAAATATTTAATTTACCTTTTATAATATTCTTACCAAGAATTTTATTAAATTCAATAATTATGATAATATATTCCAAGTTTCAATATCATAGCAAATAAAGAGAGGCTTGTTCTACAATTAACTGTGAGTGACAGTGATTTGGAATGCAATACTTAATATATGAGTTTTTATAATTGTCAATTTGTGATGACTATAATTTTATTGAAGCTCTGATTCAATCCTCAGCTGTAAAGAAAGATAATATATTTTCTCAACAATGTCAATTGCAAAGAACTAACTTTAAATAAGAACTCAATCAGAGATATTAAGATTAGGATGTTTTTTTTTAAACCAATCAATATCGAAGACATTAATGCTGCACCCCCCACATTTGAAATATTTCAATTTTCAAGTTACAATAAATGAAATAATCACAAAAAGTACAATATTTTTCAATAGGTAATTTTGTATTTGAAATATACATATATATCAATAAAATAAAGAAATTTGTTCTTTCTTTTTCTATTATCTAATTTATTTATATTTAATTCTGATTTATTTCCGATTTATTAATATTTAATTCATTTCTATCATTAGATTTATTAATTTATTTAATCAAATGTCTTTATAAATATAAATGGATAAGTCATGAAATAATAATCACAGTAGATTAAAAAAACTCATTAGAGGTAGAACTTTGTAAAGAAGGATATTTACATAAGTTATAAAATTTTTTGTTTGTTTGTATGACACGAACAAACATATCACTTTTTTAATGTTAAGCTGATTTTGAAAATAAAAGTCAAAAAGCAGCTGAAAATTCATGAGAAGGAAACTTTCTCAAGAGAAATATTTACATACAGATGTTTGATTTCTAAAAAAAATAAAAAATAATAATAAAAACTTACTTTATTTCTTCAGAACCCACAGCATGACCGTCTAAATTGTTGAAATCACACCTACTACAATACAAAAATTTCATTTATAATAATCACAACACAATAACAAGTAATATTTAATTAAAAAAAAACTGAAACTAACACTTTTGACTTTATTTGGATGTCCTTAATAGTTCCAAATTTCTGAAATCTTTTTCTCAACTGTGTATTCGAATAATTATGCGGAATATTTCCAACATAAACAATACATCGTTCGTCCTAAAAAAAAAAGAAAAAAAGTGAGCCTTAATTACTATATTTATATACACATAGCATTAATATTTAAATATTTTTGAAGGAACAAGTACTGTGTTATCCAGAACAACACACCCTAGGTTTCAGTTCAGAGAATCCAGTTTGAATAGGATAAATCAGATGACAGTCTGGGAATTACTAGGGGAAGGGGTGGGGCATCAGTTTGAAGCTATAAAAATGCTGATAATTTAACTTCTTGCTTCAGCTGTAGTCTTTATATTAACTTAGCTTATTTTTTAAAAATATATTTTTTAAATCTTTTTTATGGCCAATATTAATCATATTTCATTGTTGGTTAATTCAGTGAACATTTAAAAGAATCATCTAAGAAAAAAATATCAATTGCAATTTAAATTTGGAGAATTTACATAATTTATCATGCTAAGTTAAGGGTGAAATGATTTACAAAGAATAGGAAACACTTTGCTGTTATGTGGAAAAACTTGTAAACACTTTATGGAAAAAAAGAGAGAACTTTAGAAGAGATAGTGGATGAACTGGTAATTAAAATTAGGAAACAGTGATTTGAATTCTGATTCAGAAGAAATGGAATCTTGGGACAGCAACTCAGAATTTTGAAATAGGATAATTTTGCATTCTATTTACCATAATTAGTACATTTTTATGAACAAAAATTGAGTTTTATAATTACATGTTGATAATATATGCTACATGCTATTTCCTTTCAATTAAATTAAAAAAATTCTTTCATGACACACCAAGCACCCACACATTTAAATTTCCATTATATTCAAGTAAAAAAAATGAAGAGAAATCTTTTAACAATCCCTTTACTTCATATTCTTACTAAACAAATATTGTACAAATGGTCAACAAAAAAAATGGAATAAACAGTTGTGATCCAACTAAAAGGAATATGGTAAAGCAAACAAAAGGAAGATCTAAAACTATTAAAGGAATATGAAAAATCATAAAAGAAAAATAGGAAGTACTGTCAAAACAGAATTATCATGGAAATTGGATGTGAAAAGATAGTTAAAAGCATGAGCATTCATATTAAATATTTAAAAACACAGGAATCTACTGTAAATGCTTAATTTACAATGTGAGAATCACAAAAAAATGAAGCAGATTTTGCACAGGGGACAAGGAATTGAAATTTCCAAAGAAATTTTTAAGCAAACAAATCATTATCACTTACCATTGCCTTTCTTTTCTCCTTTGCAACATGATGTTCTTGTCTAAAACTATCACTGCTACAAGAAAGATTAATAATTTTTATTAATATTCTGAGTATAGGAGTAGAGAAATCCCCCCAGCTTTAAAGTACAATGAATATTTTTAATTATTGACTACAATTATATAAATGAAAAAGCAATAGTACATTATCAATTATATATTATAGCTGTATCATGTGTGCATAATACATCGATAAAACACATTTTTAAAAGTTATTATATTAGAAACAGAAAGTTCAGAATTTTTGTAACAATTTCTATTTACAAACAAGTTATTTAAAATTAAATATGCTATGGCCAGATAGTAGCATTTATGATGTCTTTTTGCTAAATACAGTTTGAAATTGCAGCAAATGAATTTTTGACTAGTTATGTAGACTGTGGGATTGAGTGGAGATGCATGGCCCAAGCAAATTAAGACATTAATAGCTTAGTTGCCAAATAAATTTATAAAAAAATTAAAAATTCAAGAAAAAAATTAGATTAACATTTTCCCAAGAACAATTGGATATTTTCTATCTGCTTCAGTATATTTATTGACAACAGCAAATGTCTATTTACATAATTTCCTACACAAAGAATGGTGCTTTGTTATTACAATAAAAATAAAAGCATATGTATTTTCCCAAAATCACTAAAGTAAACAAATAAAATGAGCATATAAAAATAAAATTTTTAGTAATATACTATTAATTTAAAATGGAAAATTAAAATTAATTAAAAGTGGAATCCCATGATGTGCACTATTAGGGCCATAAAATTCCTTAATCTGTCAATGGGTGTATCAATCAAGTATTGATACACATAATTAAGCTTTATGGCATGAAATAACTTATCACTTGTATAAACCAAACAATTTCAGTAATGTCAAAATTTACATTTTCATTTACTGTTCAATACAGTATGCATTTCCAGCCAAAATATTTAGTTTTTATTTCCAATTTTAAAAAAAATCCAGCATGACTTTTTTCAAAACCTATATTGGTACTATATTTATTCAACGCTTTTTGAACTTGAAAAGTTCTAACAATTGATTGATAATATTCAAAACTACTAACTGCTTTGTGAAATTGAAAACAATATTAGCTAATTAATTATATCTGCTAACTACATCTGTATTGCTTAAAGTATCCAAATCCGTTAATTTGATATATCAAGTTCATTCTATTGAAAATAAGTACACAAGATCTTTTACATAATATTTATGTAATGATTTTAATTTAATATGCTTTTTTTCATCATTCTCAAAGATTCTTTCTCAAAGTGATAGATCATTAATAAGTCATTCTATTTAGAGAGGTAATGATAAGCGATGAATACACAGAAATAAATGAAACTATTGCTTACATATAAAAGTTAACATGTAACAATCAATAAGCTGGTGACTAATAGATTCTTTTTGTATTGTTTACTACA
>JAOUZG010004552.1:88843-108300 GCA_026289955.1 Argiope argentata | reverse complement strand
ACTATACTAATACTAAATAACTATACTATACTAATACTAAATAACTATACTATACTAATACTAAAACAATACTAACACATTATCATGCTTTGTTGTTTTGGATTAAAAATTCAAATTTCTTTTGTTTTAGTTTTTAAGCAGGATCTAGTTTCGAATTATCCTCAAACGACGATGAATATTGAGGGATATTTTGGACGGGATTGTGGTACCTGATTTTCTTTTCGCATGTGATTGCAGATAAATCTGCCAGAAAATGAATTTTCTACAACTGTACGTACTAAAAATATTTAAGTTTATTTTCTATTTGAGCAAAAGAAAATAGAGGAAAACCTATTTGCATTGGATTTAATTTTAGGAATTGAGATGGCTTGATAAGACTGAAACGAGTCTTATTTTAAAAACTACTTAAAATAAAACTTTTGAAATTGCAGTTAAGCTAAAACCTTTACATTCATTGCCGTAATTTCGGCATTATTTCGACACACACACACACACACACACACACACACACACACACACACACACAATTTTTAAAATTGCCTGCAATATGTAATTGTTAATTGTTGAAAACATTCGATTCAAAATGGTGTTAACTGAATAATAATTAAAGTTAATAAGCTGGGTGAATAAATTCAACTGTCGCTTATGTATTAACAAAACAATTTAAAAATGTTTTTCAAAATATGTTAATTTTTTTAAAATATATCTTTGGAAACAATTTCTTAATCGGAATAATTAATTGAACAATACATATCAATATAGAATGTCGCAAGAATATTAAAGCGAATAAATAAGGAAATAATTATAATAATGAAGAGATAGAAAACCACTGAGTTGGCAAAGAAAGGAAATGCAACTGTTGGTTTTTCAGTCTAGTTCAAAACGGATAAAAAAAATTGAAACAAGAAAAAAGTCGGAATTGATTGAAAAGAAAGACTAAAATTATTTTCATTATTTTCACAGATGAATAACATTTAAGATTCGCTTAGAAATCGTTTGGCAGATGACTCCAATTCAGCATGCATTTTGCTAAAAGTAACTTCTTACAATCCTATATTTGTCATCTAATCTATAAAAACAAAAGTCACACTATCGTGATTTTAATTTGAGTTAATCATATAGCTGTAACTTTTACTAGTATACAGCGTATAATGTATTTTCCGTAGTAAATAGAGTTGTGAGTTGTGAACATTTAGTTTAATATTTCCCCAATAATAGTAAGCCAAAATTATTTAATGGCATGTCTATACTTCATTAGACGTTTCTTTAGAAGAAAGGACATCTTGATCCGTAAAATTTCACCGTCTCTGGTCTAAATCACGGTTAGAAAAATATCACATGAATCGACAAACAGAGAGAAATTGCCTTAACAGCAAAAATCCTTCAAGAACTTTTAATGCAAAAGGTTTTAGCTTGAAATGAAGCATTAATTTACCTAATTTGAACTATCTTTTATTTTTATCTTCAATAATAAGAAAGTTATGCGGAAATGAAGGATGTGACGCGAGATGTGATGATAAGATAAAGAAAGATATAATTTGAATAGAAATTTTCAAATGTTAAAAATGTAGGAACTAAAAAGATCATATAAAACAGCTTTTAAAGATCAGGAATGCATTAAAATAAAAGTTGAGTTATGGATAATATTTTAATTTCTGAGAATACGAAAAAAATGCGTTTTTCTTAAGGCCTGCTTCGTTACATTAATTCGGATAAAATGTTGATTTCAAATTTAATTTACACTCTTTTTTTCTTCGAAAAACTTCCATATAAAAATCGTTTGAAATAGTGTAACATCACCTTTAGAATTTAATTTGTTTTCTCATCTCAAATTGGAAAAAAAACCCACATTTATAACTATATTTTTGGCTATCCTTTGAGATATACCAGAAAAAAAGAAAGCATTTTGAAGTCATCAAAAAATACTGATGAATTGAGATGCTGACGAATCTGTCAGTTTCTGACCTCTTTGAATTTGGAAATATTTTTGGCATCATGTCCGTCAGTCTGCCAACAAAGTTCTTTCAAATTGATAACAGATTAAAAAACTTGACAGACTGACAAATCAGAACATGATGTTGTTTTTGGGATGACGTTTTTGGCGACAACAAAAATCCGTAGGTGAAAAATTGAAATTTTACTACTGTCAGAGCATCTCAAAAAAAAAAAAAAAATATCAGCTTTTAATAACGCGTTGCCATTGCATTTACAAAAGCTCAGGTTGAAAAAATATGTTAATGGCTACAGCAAATAAAACCTAGAAAAATGTCATTTTGAGCACGCGATTATATGCAATGAAATAAATAGGAAATATGATTTTTTTAAAAACAATAAATGCGAGACAAAGCTTTTTGGATCGTTTGCGATACTAAAGAGACTCGTTCAATGAAACCATTAAAATGAATAAATATATAATTTAACTTGCACGAGCACGTGGTGCTTGGCCGTTCAAGAAATGATGTTCTGATATGATACATTGAAATATACGCAGCAGATTTCATTTTAATCTTTATTAATATCTCAATCTGGATTTGTTCCATTGTTGATAATCAAGATATTAAGATTCTGCTTATTTTCCCCTATATATTTATGTCTATGTCCTGCTTATATTTATGTCTATACTGGATGTTGAATATATTGCAACAAAAAAGCGCAATGTGATGAATTTTTTGAAATTATGTGGTTTTTATAATCAAATTTCTACTTCAGAATTAACTGATTGTGAAAAATGGTTGAAATGCTAATTGTTGCGGTTTCTCTTATTTTGTATTATAATTAGATACAAGCAGAAAATTTGGGTGACTTGTAGAACGAAGAACAGAAAAGTGTAAAATTTCTAGATTGCTATGAATTATATATAAATCAAAATTTGAAGCTTAAAAATATTTTGCTCTGGACTCGATTAAAAACAAATTTCATAAAACATTTAGTAGAAACTTTTGGCATCAAGTATCCCTCTCCCAAGATCCTCCATCTCTTATCACTGACTCATTTGTCTATTGTTTGCATAACAATGTCATGTGCGCACAAGCTAAATTTTCTGGCGGCTCTGAGCAACCAAACAATTTAACCGAATACGAAAATCTATAAATTCTTACAATCAAATACTTTTTGAAGGTACAAGATATACTGATAAATATTTTTTATTTTTATTTCTACATTGGGATTTATCGCCGAAATATTAAGTAAAGATGCATTGTAAAATTATGAAAAATAAAATAAAATGACCGAATTACTTGATATGTGCTATTATTTTGTTAACAAACCGTTTTGTTGTCGATATTTCCGAATAAATCCATCTGGATTTTAATTTGAATGAAACAGAGAAATCGAATTTGGATTAACTCTTTTCACCAAGGATTTTTCATCAAGTATAAGAAAAAAATCCACTGGAAAACGCTGGACGGATAAGCTGTCTCAAGTAGGATCATTATCCTCTAATTCTGAATAAGTAGTTAAATTTTATTTTTTAAAAAATTTTGTGATTGAAATTTTATTTATTGCGTTCTTTTCTTTCTTTTGTTTAATTATTTTATGTATAAAATTGAACAAGAATTTATCAAATTTATGTCTATACATTATTATAATTTATATTAGTGAAGCTTTATATATAATTTATGCCGTCAAGTTTTAAAAATTTATATTGGCCAAGTAATCAAAATGTACTTAGATAATTTGTTTTATATAGTCAGTTATTGTTTGTATATATTTAATTGTTAATGTAGATTTTTATTGAAATATATCTTTTAAATCTAAAGTCAATGCTATTCTAAAGTGATTAATCATATAATATAAACTATTTTTGAAAAAATATTTTTAGTGGTTAAATGAAAAATAAAATAACAATTCATTTTTTCCTATTCATTAAAAAAATTTTAAAAAAGGCATATTTCTTAGAACTTTATTGAAAATAAAGATATTTTTTGACATATTTTTACTATGATAACATGAAGATAATTTTTTTATTTATATTTTATCAGTTAAAGATGTTTTTAAAAAATTTGTGCATCTATTTAAAAAAATATCTTAACTTAGGTACTTAAATTAAACATTGAACTTCACAAGAAATAATTCAAATGTTTTAATGGATTCAGAAACTTAAAATTATTTATTACTTTTTTTAAAAAAAGTTCCGTAATTTTGTGTTATGATACTCTCGTCCCAATAAGTCCTTTTAAAAAGATTTTAAAAATTGGAAATGAATTTGAAATTTTCCCTTTTTTTAAATATATATACTTAAAACGGAATTATTGTACATTATTTTTTTTTTTGAAATATGTTTCGCCAACTTTTGAGAAGCGTAGAAATGCTATGTTAAAGAGCTTGTACTTGTTATTACAAATATTCACATTCATTGGATGTAATCTTTCTGAACAGTTTAACTATGCACTGTTTTTTAATACCATTCCGATCAATTTTTGAGATTATATGTTACACTAAATTTAATTCAGATTATGTCATCAGCCCGATATTTGTTAAAATATGTGCATTTTATGATTACCATGTAGATAATGCTTTACTTGGTTTCTTAAAAATGTAATAATGTTAATAAGTTAGTGTACTTTCTGTAAATTATGTTCTGTAAATTATGTTATAGATTTGTCCTATAAATATTTCGAATGATACATGAATCATTCGAAATATTTATAGGACAAATCTATAACCCTACTGCAATCAAATTTTGTACAAGTATATTTATTTCAGTAAAACGTGCTCGCCCCCAAATTTTTTTATCGACGTTTGAATTAGAGTTTTACATAAGAAATTAATAAGAATTTTAGCATTTTTCCTCAAAAGTTTCGGAGCATTTTTTGCATAAAAAGCATTTTTACACTGTTTTAAAATAAAAAAAAATTAAAAAATCTGTCGGTGACAATGATTTTATTTGCATGCATTTTTTAAAAAAATTAATGTATTTTTCAAAATTATTTTGAAATAAACTAGTTGGCCGCATCATTTTTTATATAACCATATAATTATTGAAAAATCAGGAATTAATCAATATGAATAATTTAAAATCTTTCATGTCACTGAGCAAAGTTAAACATAAAATATTTCAGTATATATTCAATTAATATTTTATAAGCCCAATTAACATTTTAATATATTTCAAATAATTAAGTTTTTCGCATATTTATTATACTTAAACCTTTCTGTATAAAATAACCATTATAGAGAATAGTTCTTTCGAATTATATATATATAAAAAAAGCACGAAATGCAGGTGTTGATGTACGCAAAAATAGACAAAAACTAGGCAGAAGAATGAAGCTTACAACATTGACATGCCATGAAGTTTCCGACTAGAATTATTGGAAAAGAAATTTGAATTATTCAAAACTGCAAGTTCAGATTCATATGGAATTGTTAATTTAAAATGTTAAACTTAATGCAATCCAATGAAAACACTATAAAAATATTTTTTAAAAAACTATGCCTTAATAACGATAAAGCGAAAAAGAAAAAAAAAAAAAGAATGTTGGAATATACAAGAAATGGTATAAATATGCTGTACAGGTCAATGATAATTTGTTCTTTTTCTTGTAAATCCACATACGTAATAAATTGAAATTAGATAAATAATACAATTTTATAGATGTATAGCAGGACTGAATTATTACATTCATCCAGTCTAAAAATAATATCCATTTGTCAATAATGAAAAATTGGGAGTGTTCATCAAATGTATTAATTTTGAAAACTTTTATAACAACAATATTACTATCTCTCGTAGACATTCAAGATGGCTGACTTTAGGTGAATTTTGGAATGGTTGGCATGATTTTGTAGCCGATGACTTGGCGATAGGCCGGACACAAGCCTTAACGATTGCATCATCATTTATGCAAGTCAACGGATTCCAACATCAGTTTCTTTCCTTTTCCTGATTTCTCATTCGGTCTAAGAATAATATCCATTTGCAATGTTGAAAGTTAGCAAGACCTTTTGCCAAATGTATTCTAACTTTTATTATAATCGTATAATCATTTCTTGTAGACATTCAAAATGGTTGACGTGATTTTGTAGCCAACGATTTGGCGCGAAACCGGTCAGAAGTCTTAACGATTGCATCATCATTTATGCAAGTCAGCGAATTCCAACATCTATTTCGTTAATTTTCTTAATTTTCCGATCGGTCTAAGAATAATATCTATTTCTCAATGTTGAAAAATTGAAAGATTTTTTTTCAAATATATTAAATCTGACTACTTTTATTGCAACCTTACTACCATTTCTTGTAGATATTCAAGACGGCTGACCCTAGGTGAATTTTTGAATGGTTGGCGTGATTTTGTAGCTGATGACTTGGCGGGAAACCGGTCAGAAGTCAACGATTGCATCATCATTTATTCAAGTCGGCTGATTCCAATATCAGTTTCTTCCCTTTTCATGATTCATCTTTTTAATTTTGAGATCCCTCACCTTTAAATTTCTAGTTTTTTGTGAAGGGAAATTATTATTAATATAGATAAAGGATGATGTCAGATTAAATGCGAAACAATCTCATTTAACTTAAGATTGCAAAGCTTATTTTTAAACGCATTTATTCAATTTCACAAGTTTAATGTTAGTAAGATTGGTTAAAATTCTTCAATGGAATTTTTTCATTCTCTTCCTCATTCACTAATTCTAAAATTGAGTGTATTATTCGATTCTAAGGGCAATATAATAATTTAATAGTTTTAGAGTTTTTAATATTCATTAAATATATAAATCGATTGTAAAAAAACCTATTTTATAGAAGTGGTGCAATTTAATTCAAGAAATATTAATTATTAGTTAGAAAATACTTATATCCATGAATTGGAAATATATTGAAGAATAAAAAATAGAAAATAATAGCAACAAAATATTTTAAAACAGGCTTTTATTAGTGCAGTAAAAAGTAGGAAATAATAATCTTCGCAAAAATACAAGCAATATTGTAATGATATGAAAAAACATAAAAAAGAAATTCAGGACATTTTATAAAGTTAAACCATACTGTTAATGATAATTTTAAAATACAACATTTTGCCTAAAGTATTTCTATTAGAATCTCGAGATTTAGCTGTTTTATTTTTGTTTACTCATTTTTAATAAAAAATAATTGAAAATAAATAAAAGGTAAAAATATCATAAGATTATAAAAATTAAAATATATACTGTTAAAATAACAAGACCACTAACATGAATTAAAACAATATATATCCTAGAAGAATATTACATATATAGAATACGTATTGTTCTAATGTTACATAATTAGAATAATTGTTCCCAGAAATATAGTATCTTAATAAAGGATAACAATCTTCCTGATGAAATTTTAAAAGTTTATTTAAAATATGAAGTAAATTTAAAGAAAATCGGCTGATCGGGAAGAGTGTGTGTTTACAGATGTATAAGCTTTGTTCGATTTTTTTTGTATAAGATTTAGATATTTTTCGTTTTATATTATATATATGTATATAAATCGTAAATAAAAAAATATTAAAACTTTTTATGAAAAAAAGCTTTTATCAATGCAATAAAAAAACTAACTTTTTAACAAAAAATTTGGAAATAAAAGCATGCGACGCAGAAAAGAAATAGAACTCCATAAGTAAGCAATATCATTTAATATAAAAAAAAAATCTCAACATTTATTTCATAATATTAAATTCTAATTATTCATTATAAGCAGAGTTACAATTCCAAATGATTTAAAGTTTTACAATCAGTATTTCACACTTTTACAGTTTTTATTTTGACCTTCAGATTTTTAATAGAAACATTTTTCTTTTACTGCATTGAGAAAAGCATTTTTAAGAGCTTTCTTTTTATATTAATTACTTTTTATATTTATTACATCAAGAATAATGAAGAACATGATTGACAAATTAAAGCAGCATTATTTCATGAAATAATTTATCAAGTACCGATTCCAATAATCAATTACTTAAATGGAAGCCAATTTAACGTAATTCTTGAAACGGTTTGGGCCCATTTTCACAAAGCTAAATTCCTAAGATGTTTCTGAAATTGGGTGGGGCGTATTGGTCGCTCTCTCGGTCAGAGCAAAATATATCTCGAAAGGGGGGGGGTACAGGGAAGTAAATGAGAGTTCTCCGAAAAGAAATAGCTTTGATCTACTTCTTATTTACACGTTTTCTTTATTTTACTATGATTGTACGAACAAATTGGCTATATTCTAACCATTTTTTACCACAAATGCTTTCGCATAGTTGATTATGAAGAAACAATTTTTTTTATTTTATTATTATGGTATCTGAGATCTTTCAATAATCCTATCCGGGATACCGTTCTCTAAAGATGTATACAATTTCATTTCATGATTCGAAGTAGTTTTTGATATATAATTAATTTTGTTAGTTAAAACTCCCTTTGAAAATAAACAATCTGTTACGGACCATGTATTAATTAAATTTCATATTACTAAAAAGAATTTTATTAATTCAAAGAGATTTCAAAAAATTAAACAGATTAAGAGATCTTAGATTAATCTTTAATAAACGTATTCTTTTTTTAAATTCCAAATATTATTTGATTTAAAAAAATTGGAAAATTAAAATATTTTATTATTTTTCAAAATATTTTACTTCTTTAATTGACTTCGCAATGGGCATTACAGTAACACTCAAATTTTTTTTATTGCGAATGAAATGAATTGATTCCAGTGTTTTGGGAGTGAAAATACTTTTCTTCATTGGTAAGAATCTAATTCTGTTAATATCGCTTTAAATCAAACGATTCATCAGGCTTTATTTAAAAGTGGAAATTTTATTTTTTGATGGAAGCGATTGTTAATCAAAGAGGTACAAAAGCAAAAAAGTACTTTTTCTTAATATTGATTATATTAAATGTTTGATTTTAAAACAAGTCAAAACAATATTACTATCAGATCAGCAAAATAATTAATTACAACAATAACAGTTAATTTCCGGTAGAAAATTAACATGATGTCATTTAATAGAAATAATTGTATTCGAGTGACATTTTCGGAGATGAAATAATTTGTTACTGCAATTAACATTTTTTTCTTCACTTTAATAAAATTACAATTTTTTTCTGGTATACGATGAACCCAAGAAACCTATTGTAAACGCCAAATAAGTTCAACTTGTAAATGGACAAAAGCTACAAATTTTAGAAATTGCTAAAATAATTTTTGAAAGGAATTATTTCCGTTTGTTTGTGAATTTTTTTTTTTAAAAAGAACGAGTATAAAAAAATGAATGCAGTGAAATTTTGTATAAAAAAATGAATGCAGTGAAATTTGCAATCATTTTTTTATACAAAAAATATAGTTTTGTATCAAGTTTTAGATAAACTCATAGTGAGTAAATAATTAAGCCTATTCATTTACCCTACGCTTCAAAAATAAAAACAATTTAGATGGCTGAAGTTCGGTAAGATTTTATAGTAAAATTTAAAGATTTAATTTCAAATTTTGATTTTTTAATTGCTGTTTGCAAGTCGATCATCTCCTGAGTAATCAAACTTAATTGTATGGAGACGCAACATGCTAGATACATGAAATTTGGTATATAGTTTGGATCCCTAAATTATCAAACATCAAATTGCCGATTCAATTAGTTTATGTCCAAAGGTTTTATTACTACAATATAAATAAAATATTATTTAGTTTAAAAAATACTTTAAGCTAAATTATTTATTTGGAATACTGCCAAAATATGCATACAGTCAATCACAATAGAAAAAGATAATTAAAGTAAGAACAAACAACCATTAATATGATCTTTTCAAACGGGAATATTGTGTTTTCCCAATTGAACTTGATTATTGGTGCCTAATGTCCCCCCCCCCCAAAAAAAAACCGAGAATGGTGCAGTTATCAGTATTTGATCAAATATAAGCAAAAAGCATTTTTTTTTAAAATATACTTTTCAATCGACTATAATTTTTTAAAAGGCTGTAATTTTTTCTTTTTTAAATTTTATTTTAGTTATCTTCGTATTTTGTTATGTGATGAGAACTAGGGATTTATTATTCATTCTGAAAGCGAATAACTCTAATTTGATAATCATACAAGCATAAAATAACATCAATTGCTAATCTGATAATCATATAAAACGAACGAGCACTTAAAGTAATTGTTTTTGTGAGCAAATTTATAATTGTTTTAATCTATGCAACTCTGACAGCGCGAGAGTTTTGTTATTATTTATATTTGAAAGAATTTCTCTAAGATATTCGACATATTCATTTTCGACAGCCATATTTAATTCACCAAAAAGTTAAAAGTTTTGCGCAAGAAAGAATCTTGTAGTGGAACCTTAAGGTACCAACTATTCTTTGCGATTTCAGACCTTCTAACATATTAGTTAAATATTCCTCACAAACACACCTGGATTAGGTTTTCCAGTGCAGTGAAAGTACGGCAACATGACCTTGAAGTTCAGACGAATGTCGCGGTTTCCACCAGTCTCCAAGCTTCGACGAAAGACGTGGCAATTTCCCCTTCCCATTCATTGTTATGTTTGCCATCCATTCATCTTCGCCGTCCAAAACATCCCTTTCTGTCGGAACAATATCTTGACAACCTTCCAGTCAATTGTTAATGCCATTAAATTTGATGGATCTGTTGGGCTGGGCAAGGTGCAAATCTTGCTAAAGTAATCTTAGCACTTTCAGGGATTTAGTACGTCTTTAACACGAATCTCCTTTTCACCAAGACGTAAACAAGGATGGGCAATTATTCGTAAATGAGTAGTTAATTTTGAAACAAAAATAATGCTCAGCCTTCTACAACATTCTCGTACTTCCGATACTGCATAATAATTAATATATATATATATATATATATATATATATATATATATATATTTATATATATATACACGAATATTTTTTAAACTTTTAATTAATATGAAAACACAATTGTCAACAATTACAACACAATCCAGATACATGAATTTTCTCCGTCAGTTGAGGTAACGTAATTCAGATTAGAAATTTTTAATTTCCTTTATTCTATTTTATTTTAATTCAAAAGTACTTGAGAATAAATCAGAATGATCGATTAATTTACGTTGTCTAATTTTAAATGCATCAAACACTAAGGGAAAGGGGGGGGAACCAGAATCGATTGAAAGAATTGGCCGAAAACATGTTAAGCCCAACCTCAGAACGGTGAGGAAATGAATATTTTTGGCGGGTAATTAAGAAACGTAACGTTTTTACTATTTCCCACGCATTTTTTCCGATTTTTCTCTCTGTAAAAGACTTTCCCGTTTCTTAACACACACACTCACACACACACACACATATAGGATTAAAATGAAATCAGCTAGGCATATTTCAATGTATCATGTCGGAACATCATTTCTCGAACGACCAACTATCACGTGTTCGTGCGAGTTAAATAATATTTTTATCCCCTTCAATTGTTCTTTGAATGAGTCACTTTACTAATGACAACGATTCAAAAAATTTTTGTCTTGCATTTATTGTTTAAAAAAATATCACATTTCCTATTTTATTTCATTTCGTATGATCACGGCTCAAATTAACATTTTTCTAGGTTTAATGTGCTGCAGTCATTCACTCATTTTTTTTTACCAGCGCTTTTTTCAATGCAATTGGAACGCGTTATTAAAAGCTGATTTTTTGACATGCTCGTGCAGATATTAAAATTTCAATTTTTCCTCTACGAATTTTTGTTTGAAGTCTAAAACCTCATCCCAAAAACAACATCATGTTCTGACATGATAAAAAAAAATTAGCCTAATCGGTCAAGCCGTTCTCGAGTTTTGCGCTTAGCAACACATTTGGCGGTTCATTTTTATTTATATAGATTTGTAATACTTTACTTTTATCGTTCTTTCAGTTTAATTTATATAGATTTATATTATTAATTATCTTAAAATTTCTTATATAATAATTATTACGTACTCTATATACTGCCTTTATTATATTAATTCGCATTTTCATGTTGATATAATTATAGAACGATGACAGGAATGCGTATTAAAGAGGTGGAAAAACTAAAATTCTACATGCAAAAGTTTTTTTTATATCTCAATATATGAAACCAGTGGGAATGGTCTCCCTTAAACTTTCTCGCATACACTTTAATAAATGTGTTATCTTAGAGAACACTTCGCAAGGCATTGACGTATAATAGTCATAAAACATTAATATTTAGCATGAATATAGCATATTCTATTTATTCATCGTGTTATCTTTAGTGAGTTTTCTGGAGATTAATTCCTGAGATGCAGTTAAAAGGGCCAGATAATCGAGTTTGCGTTTCGGTGTCGTTTTTCCCAACCCAATCAAACCAAATTTGATACGGAAATACATATGTAACCACAATTCCTAATCAGATTTGGTATATTAAAATCGCTGCTTTTTTGAATAATCGCTGTTCAAATATTTCTGACTGACGGTCAAACTTTTGAAAAATCTCACCCAAAATTTGACATCTAATTATACATATTATATATATGGAAGGCATATTATTCATCTAGCTCTCTTCATTTTGTAGTCATGGAGTTATATTCGGACAGCTGGACAGACAGTCTTCCTTTGAAAAAATTTTACTCAAAATTTGATAGAAATTTAGAGCCTCTACTCAAAATTTGATAGAAATTTACAAATGTTGAGTATGGACAGTATACCACATTTCATCCATCTATCTCAAAGGGCTTTGAAATAATACCAACTTTCATTTGTCCAACTCAAAGTGTTTTTAAATAATACCAAATTTCAACTGTCTAACTCAAATCGCTTTGAATTAATACCAAATGTTATTCCTGTAACTCAAAGTACTTTTAAATAATACCAAATTTCAATTGTCTAACTTAAAATGCTTTGAAATAATACCAAATTTTGCCCACCTAACTCAAAGTGCTTTGAAATAATACCAAATTTTGCCCACCTAACTCAAAGTGCTTTGAAATAATACCAAATTTTGCCCGTCTAACTCCAAGCGGTTTTAAATTATACCAAATTTATTATTAATTATACCAATTAAATTATACCAATTTTATTATTAAAAGCTCTTTGAGTTATTTGTCTAACTCAAAGAGCTTTTAAATAATACCAAATTTCAACTGTCTTATCAAAGCGCTTTGAAAAAAAAACCAAATTTTATTCCTCTAACTCAAACTGTTTTTAAATAATACCAAATTTCAACTGTCTAACTCAAATCGTTTTTAATACCAAATTTTGCCCGTCTAACTCAAAGCGTTTTTATATACCAAATTTTGCCCGTCTAACTCAAAGCGCTTTTAAATAATAAAAAATTTCAACTGTCCAACTCAAAGCACTTTGAAATAATAGCAAATTTCAACTGTCTAACTCAAAGCACTTTGAAATAATACCAAATTTTATTTCTCTAACTCAAAGTGCTTTTAAATAATACCAATTTTCAACTGTGTAACTCAGCGCTTTTAAATAATCTTTGACACGGTCAAATGGGTATTCTCCAAAAATTTGGGGTTTTTTTTTCGAACTATAGGAAGTCTAAAACTTGGAGTTTAGTCAAAATCTCGAGTTCAAATATCTTGTCGATTACTATAGTTTGATGATTACTATACTGCGTATGCATGAAAGTTAAAATGAATATATATGTGTATGCTACTGTACAGGTCCTTTGTAGATGAGACCTTCAGACAAGGAGGTATCAAATTGGGCACAAAGAGACTTTAGAAAATAAAAATATGTATCAGTGACTCGAAGCTAACTTTTTTTGAAATATCATTTAATTAATAATTAAATGAAATTTTGACTTTGTTTCGCGATAGTTTTCAAAAATATTACAACATTTTATACATAATCTCAAAATAAATAAATAAAAAAACTATCACAAGAATTTCTGTATACTACAATACGAGAGAGTAACAATGATATCGTAAGTATCACTAAAAGTACAGGTGGAGTAGAAATTAAAATCAGTAGCAACAATAATCCTCCATGTTTTTTTTTTTGACGAAAGCCAAATTTAATGATGCAATGAGAAAGAAAGCCGAAATTTATGTTGTACTAAAGTGCTCGTATTATTTATTGTAAGCTAATTCAAAAGCTTATGGAAGGAATAAGTTTTTGGTAAGGTTGATAGACGGCAGGTAGAAAAGCATCCTGCAAATATTTAATGTTAAAAATGTTAGCGACTGTTCAATTTTGCATTTCGCCAAGATTTGGACCCCCTGTACTCAGCTTTAAATCCGATATTCAGATTAAAATTATGTTATGTTAAAGATGATTCTCTTCAATTTAAAATTATGTGCTTATTTTAATTGCGTGTCGACCAGACACTTTTTAACCCTTTGTAGTCCGTAACTTAAATTATTCACCTAATACAAAGATTTGCTTACTGCTATGAAAAATAAATATACATAATTCTTTTAAGTCAAATTTGCTTGAAAAATTAATCTACATTTCTTAACCATTATGTAGGACCCTTTAACAATTAAATTGCATATAAACAAATAAATAAAACATCAAAATGGTGCGCAATCTTGAATGATGAGTCAGAGGCACAATCGGAGTGCAAAGTGTTAGTGGCTTTTTTTTCTCGCTCAGTAACATATTCATATAATCCGTCATGACTTTCAAACGGTAATTTTTTAAAGTTTAATTTAGTTGCATTAATGTTCCGTTGTAAAGCAATACCAGGGCTAAATAGGGATGGACCTCGTAATTTTGAATCGCGGTCAGATGACGAGGAAATCACCTGAGCTAGTACCTCCCTTTCCACACCACACCAGCGGAAGGGCATTTGGTTCTGACGGATTTAATGTGCCCCTTTATAGCATGGCTGTTCTTCAGTGAAATCGGGTGTCGAACATGAAATCCTACGGCCCCAGAGCCGAGTTTTCCACAAGGCCACCCCGACCCTGCAAAAGGTAAGAGAAGAAATAAAGTTGCTTTGGGTTTTAAGATCCACATGGATTCTTCTATCATCCTCTTTCATAACCAGATTAAATTCAATTTGTGCCAAAAACACGGTAACTACCATTTCATATAACGAAATACAAATCTAAAGACCTTATAATGGCCTAATTGTTTATTTGAAATGGTAGAATTTTAAATACATTCAAGCTAATTTAAATTGTAAGATTTGAAGTTTTATTTATCGTATGTTGCTAAAAATCAAAACAAAAATAACTAATTGCATTTTCTTATGAAGACATCACTAGGGAACAAGCATTAAATCATTGATCGCCACATTTTTTTTTCACAATGTATACTCTATCCGCAGCGGTGTCTTATTTTTCTTTAACGCGTGTTAGCAATTATTTATTTAAATGGATTATTTTCCATCATTAACCTTCTTATTATTGTTTTGAAAGTCTGAAGATATTTCAAATAAATTCTGTGACATTTCTAACTTTAGCCATCTCAAATTTTATTTTATACTCACAGTTTATTATCATGTCAGAGCAGGATGCTGTTTTTGAGATGAGGTGTTTGACGTCAACAAAAATGCATGGGCAATGAATTGACATTTTATCATCCACACGAGCATTTCAAAAAAGCAGCTTTTAATAACGCGTCGCCATTGCATTTATGAAAGCCCTGGTTAAAAAAAAAATAAGTTTATGACTACAGCAAATTAAAACCTAGAAAAATGTCATTTTGAGTCCGCGATTATATGAAATGAAATAAAATAGGAAATGTGATATTTTTTGTAAACAATAAATGAGATATAAAGTTTTTTTGGATCGTTTGAAATACTAAAGTGACTCATTTGAAGAAAAATTGAAATGAATAAAGATATAATTTAACTTTCACGAGTACGTGGTGCTTCAATAAGGGTTCAATGGGATGAGGTTTTTGGCGTCAACAAAAATGCGTGGGCAAGGAATTGAAATTTTTTTTCTCAAAAACAGGCCTTAGAAGACTCAAAAATGTAGGTAAATGACCACAATTTTTCAATAAAGACCTTTTTAATCTCCAATTTATCACTTTTTGTTGAAATGATTTTTTTTAGCTTTTTTTAACATTCTCAAAGCTTTCTTCAAACTTGAATAGATAATCTCCTTAAAAAAATAGTTTAAATTGTTTGGTTAATCCATACGTTTGGAAAATCCGCCATTTTTTTTGTTGAGATGTTTTTTTCAGACATTAATAAAAATCGTTTTAAAAGTTGATTAGGTTGTTTAATTAAGTAAAACGTTTTCACTGATTCGCCGTTCAAGAAATTATGTTCCAATATTATACATTGAAATATGCATAGCAGATTTCAATTTTTAGTTGTTGTTTTTTAAAAATTGGCTGTGCAAGTTAAAACCAATTCCAGTAATGAGCAGCGAACGAATTTCTGTTGAACTGAAGTATTTATTGTAAGCTCATTAGGAATCATACTTCTGTTGTTTTATTGTAAGCTCATTAGGAATCGGATAGAATGGATTAGCTTTTGGTAAAGCTGACACAAGGTAGAAGAGGACAAAAAATGGCTGCTAGAAGTCTTCGCAGACGGGACAACTGGCCACAGAAATGGTTCTTTTATAAGTTTCTGGAAATTTCTAGTCCTTCATTTGTCATTTCTATAGACTATAAGCCATGTTTATTTAGAGGCGGACAGGTGATGTTTAATATAATATATCACCTCCCTTATAGCCTAAACAAATGTCAACTCATTCAAAAGCTCTTATCAGTTGCATTCTTTTCTCCCCTTTTTGAGCCAGCGAGCGGGAATGGGGATGTGATCTTAGCCAAAAATTTCTCTTTAATTACGCTTTTTCTCACCCTTTTTCACACTGCAAGTGAAGGTGTTTCTTTGCTTTGACTCCGAAGTGGAGGGGGAATTAACTTTTTACCTCTGGCTTCCCTGTTAAGATAGGTTCCGGGGTCCAATTTAGGAAATACTTCCTGGACATGGCTCACAATGGTAAAAACCCATTAAGCTATTCAGATCCCGGAATGGATGGCGGATAAAGGGGTATAAAAGGGTATTCCGACAAAGGAAAATAGTATCCCAGGCACCTGCGCCTATGAACTTGCAGGCTGGGAAGGGTCGGAGACAAGTTTCATCTAAGAACTCCCATAGCTATTTCACTTCAAAAGGAATCCAGGGAAATTTCAAATCCGTCACGCTATGTCTCCCCTTTCGTAGAATTATAGATACATTCGATAAGATAAAAGGAGAGAATGAATTTTATCCCCCGCATATTTTCGGATGGAAACAGTCGGCACTCGTGTTGCCGATAAAATTTATTCCGTGTTATTGATTTTAAATGTTTATAAAGATTAAAATAAAATCTGCTATGCATATTTCAATGTATCATGTCAGAACATCATTTCTTGAACGGCCAAGCACCTCGTGCTCGTGCGAGTTAAATTATATTTTTTATTCATTTTAATTGTTTCATCGAATGAGTCACTTTAGTATTGAAAACTATCATTAAAAAAACTTTGTCTCGCATTTATTGTTTAAAAAATATACCACATTTCCTATTTATTTCATTTCCTATAATCATGTGCTCAAAATGACATTTTTCTAGTTTTATTTGCGGTAGTCATTAACTTTTTTTAAAAAATCAGAACTTTTGCAAATGCAACGGCAACGCATTATTAAAAGCCGATTTTTTGAGATGCTCGTTGCAGATAATAAAATTTCAATTTTTCGCCGACGGATTTTTTTTCCAAAATAACATTATGTTCTGACATAATAATAATAAAATTAAGAAATAGGGACTGCAGCTTTGTATTTTGATATTGCAAAGCATTGAATTGTTATTGAGAGTTATTGTTTCTTCAATGTTGATATTACTGTTTAATTTTATCCAAATTCATTTTAATCACGGCGTTAAAGGTGAGTAATTTCCATAAAGCTTTTTGTTATACCATTCCTTTTTGCTTCAGTAGGGCAAACTATTAAAAAAACTTTGTCTCGCATTTATTGTTTAAAAAATATCGTCTTTTCTATTTATTTCACTTCTTATCATCGAGTGCTCAAAATGACATTTTTCTAGGTTTTATTTGCTGTAGTCATTAACTAGGTTTTTTTTTTAAATCAGAGCTTTTGTAAATGCAATGGCGACGCGTTATTAAAAGCCGATTTTTTGAAGTGCTCGTGCAGACAATAAAATTTTTATTTTTTGCTTACGGATTTGTGTTGACGCCAAAAACCTCGTCCCAAAAACAACACCATGTTCTGACATGATGAAAAATACCCATGAATCTAAGCTATAAGCATTGAAAACTGTTGCTACGTTTTATTTATCAAACTTTAAAATTAAGTTGCTTTGGAAGATTTCTCTCTTACTCTCTTTTTACACACTTCACAAAACCATTGAAAATTTACAATCTTTCTGCAAATGCAAAGCCATTATATGTTAATTTGCTAAATTCGTAAATGCTATTATATGAAATCGATTTTAATTCCAAATGAACCATTTTCAGCTCTGCTTTGTCTTTCGAAATTTCAATATCAATCTAGAATGTAAAAAAATATAAGAATTTCTAGACGAATGAAAATTTATATGTTTATAAATGCAGAACCAATCCTACAGCCCAAGATAAATAACAAAATTGCGTTCATATTAGTAGTTTCTAGAATTGATTTTACTTAAATTTAGATAACTTCATTCTGAGGAACTGTTAGAGTTATTTTTAAAAATTAATTCAATTCTTACAAGTATAAATGCGGTTTTAGAACAAACTGACGTTTTCATTTATTAGATAACATATAAAAGAAAGCAAAATAAAAATGTGCAAGTTCGAAAAATAACATAAATAATACAAGTAAAACTTAACTAAAAGTATTGTCAAATAAAAAAAAATATTGATAAAACTTAAATCAAATTTCTTTGACACTGAAAAAGAAATGATTTGAATGTAAAAACAGGAAACAAAGTAAAATAAATGTACATAAATTTTAAAAAAACTATTCTAAATAGCAAATAAGGATTAGAGTAAACAGTACTAAAAGAAATGTAAATTAATAATAAAAAAAACTTACTTCTAAATATTGTTGTTATTATTACGCGCTGCATCTGCACGATATCTAAAATAGAATTAGCCCGAAAGCATATAATTTTTTTAAATCCTCTTACACTTGTTATCTGAGAAATGAGTAAATCTCCATCATTCTCATCATCTTAACATGCAATTATTCGCTTTATTGCTCGATGCTGAGTGCTTTAACCCATTGACTGCTAGCTACGAGATATCTCGTATTAAGCGTGTGTATCAAAACTGAAAGTTACGAGATATCTCGTAGTCCTCGCTGCAATTTTAGATTAATTACAAATGGCCATTTTAGTTAAAAATATTTTTAAAAGGTGAATGAAAAATTTATAAGGAGTAAAAAAAACGTATTAATGTTCAGTTTTTATTATAAAAGTTATAACTTAGATGATTAGATTATAATAATTATATTTATATATATGAATGTATTACATAAATGTAAAAATATTTTTATTATTGTTGATGAATATGATAAACTCTAAAACAAGGATCAACGCAAAGTGTTGGCTTCTCGGGGCACTGTGGACAAAAATACC
>JAOUZG010004552.1:46515-68263 GCA_026289955.1 Argiope argentata | reverse complement strand
AAAAAAAAAAAAAAAAAAAAAAAAAAAAAAAAAAAAAAAAAAGACTTCGACATTATTAATATATATATATATATATATATTAATGAAGTCGATATACTTATCTTTCTCGACGGATAATAATTTTTTCCGCTTTTAAACTGTTTTCTATACTTCACACGAGCCCATATATGGTTCCGTAAAAAAACAGAATATAAAACTTTATTATTTTTCTTTTAATATGTAATATTGATATTGAAATAAAGCCGTTTCCACCGGGAAACAATATTTTTCAATGCTTTATTAATTCATGCAATAAAGGGTTAGTATAGAAAATGAGTTGAAGAAAGTAAAAATTAGATAGAAATATAAGTTGTTTGATTCAGGAAACAAATAACGTAGTTGTAATTATATAAATAAATCTTGAATAACCATTTATAAATCTCCAAATAAATAAAAAAAATCCAGGTTTTGAAGAAATGTTTCATTTTATATATTTTTGTTTCATACATAGGGTGCCTTTTTTTAAAAGCAATTTTGTGCTAAAATTCAAAAATAATAGCTTTTTTTTAAACAAAAATTCATCTTAATAGAATTATACTCCTTCAAGTGCCAAAAGGGGGAGAGAGAAAAGATTTAATTATAAAATCGCTATATTTTACACAATTTCAATATTGGGGAAAACTGTTTACTTTCTTTATTTTTCTTGTACGATATTCTGTGCTATTTGAGTAATCTTTTCTAAAATGGAGCGTAAATGGATTGGAATACAATTCGGAATGATTCATTGTAATTACCTTGACTAAAACCACGATTCATTCCTCATCTTTCGCAGAAAATGGTCGAAAGCTATAAAGGATGTCATCAAAATGAACAATATGTCTTAATGTCAATTTTGTTGCACTTGAAACCCTTTATGCATTATTTGAGCATTTCAAATATTGTCTCCATAAACAGCATATATCGATTCTCCAGTTTGAAAGAGATTTTTTTTTCAGTAGTAATAATCAATCTAAAAATTTTTTATTAAAAAAATGATTTACCCCATTTATTAGAAAAAATAACCTTCTTAAAAAATTTGGAATTCACAACAAATGTTTCAAAGCGTGTAAGCAATCAGAAATTTTCAAAGTAAATTAAAATTATATTTGTATTTATTATATTTTATCATTTTTATATATTAAAAATTAAAAAAAATTTTATTTCACATAATATTATTTTTGATTTATATCCACGTCCTTCTATTAATTACTCCCCATTTCCATGATTTACAGTGTTTTTTCAACCTTCAGAGATTTGATAAAAAATTCATCTTTCCTTATTATTTTGAAAATAAAAGTGTGTGTGTTGTAAAAAATAAGTTTATTATTTCCGATTTCTTTATCTTTACTTCTTAGAATATTCGTTGTGGCGTAAAAGAAAGGGAGCCCAAGTCTTTTCCGGAATAGAAACTGATCAAGATGGCGCTGCACGCCAACCGTCCAACCAAATCGTCCGAGTCTTCTTAATTCGTAGTTATATTCTAAATAGCCATGTAAAATTTCCCCATGAAGAAAATTGCCTTCTCTTAACATTCTAGATTTCTAAGCAAAAATATTTTGATTCGCAATTATATATTTAATATTTGTTAGAATAGTTAATATTCTATCAGAAAAATATTCACATTCTAAATATAAATGTTTTATACTTTTATTTTTACATACGCTTTAATTTAACTTAAATAATTTTTAATTAAAAAATAATAAAATTCATTCGCAATTATGTATTTAATATTTGCTGGAATAATTAATATTCTATCAGAAAAATATTCGTATTCTAAACATAAATGTTTTTATACTTATATTCTTACATATGTTTTGATTTAACTGAAATCATTTTTAAATAAAAACAATAATAAAATGGATACTTTTTTATTTCACATAATATTATTTTTGATTTATATCCACGTTCTTCTGTTAACTAATCCCCATTCCCATGTTTTAAAATGTTTTTCCAACCTTCAGAGTTTTGATTCATTCAAGAATTCATTTTTCTTAATTATTTTGAAAATAAAAGTGTGTGTTTATTTCCAATTTCTTAATCTTTACTTCTTAGAATATTCGTTGTGGTGTAAAAGAATGGGAGCGAAAGTCTTTCTCGGGAACAGAAAGTGATCAAGATGGCGCTGCAAGCGATCAAATCGTCCGAGTCTTCTATATTCGTAGTTATATTCTAAATAGTCATGTAAAATTTCCCCATGAAAAAAAATGCCTTCTCTTAACATTCTAGATTTGCAAGGAAAAATACTTTGATTCGCAATTATGTATTTAATATTTGTTAGAATAGTTAATATTCTATCAGAAAAATATTCGTATTCTAAATATAAATGATTTTATACTTATATTCTTACAGACGTTTTAATTTAACTCAAATCATTTTTAATTTAAAAAAAAAATACTGAAATATAATTATGAAAGCAAGATGATAGAAATATTTTAAATAAACTACAATTTCTAACTCGCTTATAATATATTTTAATTTTCGATGGATATTCAGGAATTTTTAATATTAAAATCCGTTTTAATGTCTGTTTAATATAGTTTCATTTTCATGGAATGTATATATTTTTTGCTATCATTACACTAATAAAATGATGTTTACGATATTCTTATTTTTATGATTTTCTGTTGTTACTTATGGTACTTGCCATAGAGAAGCCCGCTGACTAAGTCAGCCATTTAAGCCTGGTTTGTGCAGTAACTTCTTAGTGTAAAGGCCTCTAAGAACCCGAGGACAAAAGTCTGAATTCATGCTCATACGAAGTTTGTACAAAAACCGTTAGTCAAGGCCAGAACACTCAAATCGCAGTAACTAATGGCGTCGCACGGAGAGGTGACATGAATGGGCTTGAATTCTGAAAGGAATTTCCTTTAAGAATTGGAAAGGAATTCGCCGGAGAGAAAATATTTCACCCCCATCAAGCATACTGGTAAGAAATGAACTATCCCTTTCTCACGCCAAAAAGGGGTTGTGATTATGGCACAACCCCTTTTTACGGGGGGTGGTGGTTCTTTCACACTACACAGATAGTAAGTACACAAGGTAAAGGACAACTATGTCTGAGTCAGGGCTCCAAACCAGGATTCTCTGATCACAGGGAAGACACGCCACTCCTATGATCTGCGTATTTTCTGCAGGTGGTTAAAGGTAACATTTTCTATCTCGTTACTGGACTGCTTCCTGTGATTCCTTGTGCGAAATTCCCGTCAGCGCTGAGGCTTTGTACTTTAGATGGTGTTGGTATAAGCTGCATAAAAGCAATTATTTCGTGTTTTCTAAGAATACATAAAGGAAAACCAACTGACTTCGTGTATTTCTTTCTCAACAAACCAAAATCTACTACTTCGTGAAATCTTGCTCCTTTGTTGGCGGAGAAGAAAGAAAAGTGTCGTTTTAACTATTTTTCCTCGTGTCATAACAAAATATTTTTTTAAAAAATTAGCCTAATTGGTCGAGCCTTTTCTAGTTTTGTTCTTAGCAACACATTTGGCGATTCATTTTTATTTATATAGATTAGATTCTCTAGAATATTTTGTTATTAAATAAGATTCATATGAGGATAAAATTAAAATTTTTAAATTCCTAATTACTCAGCATTTATTGACTCAATTTACATCACACTTCATTATTTATTTCATTAATAAAACCTTGATATAATTTAAAAAAATAATTTTTTAAACTTTGGGATAACACAAACTGAATTGATATTTTACTTAAATGCTGGATGGAAAGGTTTAAAATTGTACGTTTTTATAGAATTGTCAGATTCAAATTTTCATAAATCAATCAATTTTAGTGATTGGTTTGATTCATTAAAGTGCAACTTTTCCTATTTAAAATATTAGTGCCTCAAGAATATTCTATTAAATGTGACACACAGAGCAGAGTATCAAAAATTTTAAATTCGTAATTCATCAGAGCATTTATTGACCCAAATTGTAATTGACATAAAATGTAGATATTCATTTCATTTAGACCATTTTAATTGAACTAAACAATATTTTTGCCTATTACTAAAGATTTACAAATCCGGATTTGAATGAATATTCTGACAGAATTAAACAATTTGGCTTTCATGAAGTTGATTTATAGAATTAATAATATAGATACTGTGAAATAGAAAACTTTATCTTGCGTTTACTTTTTTAGAAAATATCATATTTAATTATTTCATTTCAAAGAATTGAGTACTGAAAATAATATTTTTTCTGAATTTAATTTGAAGCAAAATTTTTAAAAGAATATAAACAGAATCGTTTGAAGCAATCTGTTGAAAACATATTAAACCTAACATTGCTAGCGTGGGGGGAAAAAAGAAAAAAAAACTGAAGCTTTATTTACTTGGTAATCACCTATTATTACGACTTAAAACTATTTTTTTTTAAAATGATGTACTTAAAACCATAAGCATACACAAAAAAATACACACAACTAACGTTTTACAACATGTATCTGAAGTAAAACAACATAGCCAACTAATTAATCGAAATCAAGTCCGTATTCGTTTAAATACGGTTGTCAATACAATGCGCATGCGTAAAACTTCGCCACCAGTTAAGGTTTAAAAAAAAAGGCTAGAATGTTTATATCAGTTGAGCAACGCTAGGCAGATTATAAATTTTTAATTTCCTTTATTCTGTTTTATTTTAATTCAAAAGTACTTGAAAATGAATCTGAAAGGTCGATTAATAAGCGATGTTTCATTTTAAAGGCAACAAATGCAATGGGAACAAACTGAATCGCTTAAAATAATCAGCCGGAAATATGTTAAGCCTAATCTCTTTAATAATGGGGGAGGGAATCCCTAAAAACTTACTCATTTTTCGATGGGGGAATGAAGTTATTTTGGTGGGAAAGTTAGTTTTTAATTAATAATTAAAGTTCGACATTTTGTGGTGGATCGAATTGTGAATCTAAACCATTCTCGAATTCAATCGAACACATACAAAAAATTTCATCAAAATCAGTCCAGTCGTTTAGGAGGAGTTCAGTTACATACACACGCACAGAAGAATTATATAACACTTTTTCATTATTTTTCTTTTAATATGTCTTATAGATAATTAAATAAAGTTATTTCCCCCGTGAAACTATTTTTAACACTTTATTAATTCACGCAGTAAAGGGTTAAAAGCCTTTTTTTTAGCTAAACTAATACGGTAATTAATAATAAAATGTTTTAAAATTATTAAAATATTCTTTCGTTGGTGGGAATCACTAATCTTTATATATATATATATATAAATCTTCAACATCATAGTAAAGAAAATGAGTCAAACCAGTCAATGCCTGAAATTTTTTCGCATAAGCTCAAATAAATTTGTCATCCTAGTGAACGCAATGAATGACACTGGTGTAAAATACAAAATATTAAATTCTAACAATAAATTCAGTATTTTTACTAAATTTGTCGAATTATACTTGACAAAGTTTTGGCAATTAATCCTTGGGCAAATAATAGGATCCTAAAATCGCATTTGTCATTTAGGCACGTTTTTCGCAATCGATTGATACAGAGATTTCACACAAAACATCAAATGTAGTCATACAAACTCATACCAGATTTAATATATTGATGTTATTGAATTTTTTATTTATCGTGTTTATATGTTTTTGAAAATGCAGATCGACAGACAATCAACATTTGGTTAGATGTGGCTCAAAATTACCGGTTTTGCACTAAAAATGTTAAATCTATCTGCCGAATCTAATCCATCTAGCTCTCTTCATTTTGTAGTTATTGTGTTAGATAAAAACTGCCTAACAGACCTTCCTCTCAACAGGATTTCACTCAAAATTTAAAAGAAATTTACAAATTTGTAAGAAATTAAGTAAGCTAAATTTCATCCGTTGAGCTCAAAGCGTTTTCGAACTACTTTTGTCACGGACAGACGATTATTTTCCAAAGATTTGTTTTCTAGAAAATAAATTTTATATATATATATATATATATATATATATATATATATATATATTTAAAATGTAAATATTCGCCAAAATATCAAATTAGGCTTTTTTTTCTATATTTTCTCTATACTACATGCACGAGAAAGTAACAAAGTGTCTAAACAATTCTTTTCTGTCGTTCTGAATTCGCTGTTCGAAAAAAAAAATCTTATTGCAGAAATGTTATTCTATAGTTTCAGATAGCATCAATGGGCCAGGATAGCCTGGTTAGTAGAGCGTTCGAACCTCACCGGCCGAAGACTCTCCGAGTGTGTGGTGGCTGGCGCAGGTATTAAATCTGTCATGGCCCCAAAGTCCTCCATATCGTGAGTAATACCTCTGGGGGTACGAAGAGAGAGGCGATCTTCTCTGTTCCAGATCTAAATTACGATCTGTAGATGAATGAATGAAATACATGAATGAAGTCCACCTCGTAAAAAGGGTTTGTGATGTGTGTGAGCTAGAAGCCAGACTTCTGTCTTCGGGTGCTCAAGGGTCCATACCCTCTGAAGCTATTCCTCAGGGGGACACCTCTTAATTGAGGATGAGATACTTCTGGTATGGTTGTTGGATCTCGCCATCCTTGGTGGTGTCGCCATCCATGGTGGGAATTGGACTCTCCCATAGATGGCAGGACGTACTTCCGACGGGGAGGGTTGTATCGTGGACGGTGATGTCCGTCTCAGTCTTACAGTTAATCCGTGTGCCTTTGTGGCGGGTCGGAGACTCTGCCTATGACTTACCCTCAGAAGCTACTGCACCCTTCCTTTCGTTGTAAAGCGGAACATGACAACAGCAGATAGCATCATTAGTCGATTTTCAAAAAAAAAAAAATCTTACTTTGAAACGATTAGTTTTGCTAGTGTAAAGGCGCATTCCTTGAGTAATCGGAAATCTTTGAGGCATGCCAATTGACACAAAATATTTACTTACAAACAAATATTTACTTACACAAATAAATACTTACTCAATATACACCAACAAATTTGGTGTTAAGACTGCGTACCAGATTTCATGATTTATCATTGTCACAGACAGACAGATAGATATTTTCCCCAAAAAATGTGTTTCTCGAACTCAGGGATGTCTAAAACGCGGAGATTTGTCAACTTTTCGAGTTCGAATTTTCTGGTGGTTACAGTCCTTTCTCTAAACTACGCTTAAGAGAAAGTAAAAAGACGAAAATGTATCCTTAAAAATAAGAAATATGATAAAGTAAAAGGATTTAAATAAAAAGTTTGTACGTTGATCGTTATGGGTGCTTTCCAAATTTATGAAAAATTACATCTGTGAATTGCTGTTTCCAAATTGCTTTGTTTTATTTTCAGGCTTTCCATTATTTCCAACTTTGCAATTGTTTAAAATTCATAAATAAAAATAAAACAAAAATTGATCTAGATAACTTTTTATCAAAATCCAAAGATATTTATCAGAATTTGGCTTTGATAAAATTAAATAAATTAGGCTTTTAAATGATTGGATTTCTCTCCGCAAGCAAAACGCACTTTTCATATATTATATATGTATATATCAGTAATTAAAAGTGAAGCCTTTTCAAAATTCAATATAGATAATGTTATATCCACATATATAACTTTTCGAAAACAGGTCATGTTATTGCATCATTACTAGCACATAATACTTAACTAATGAACCGAAAACATACCCCGAGACTTCATTTGAAGTTGTTTTTCCTCGAAGAAATCTTATATTTCAACCTTTACTTTCAAGTTCTATTTTTACAGCTTTGATCACTACGGATTCAACTAACATTAAACGCGAATTCACATAATTAGTGTGGATCTTTTCTCGGAGACTTGGCTTCTTTTAATACGCAATTATAATGGTCGAGTTTAGATTTTTGTTAGTTTTTCGAGGTACGCGCTTTCTGTAAACTTGTTTCATTTTCCTCTATACTTATTATTGATACAATATAGTAATATGTTCAAAAATTCGAATTCAAGATTTTGACTAATCTCCATGTTTCCTTTGAGTTCCAAAAACACATTTTTGGAAAATGTCCGTCTACGACAAAGAAAAAAAAGGTTACTTACGTATTACACCGTCTTCGCCAACGATCGCCAAAGGTTTAGTAACTCATTGGTGACGGATTTAAATTTGGTGATAAAGATCAACGGATTATACCTTGCCGGATTGCCATAATTGGCGATTTAGGAACTCATTGGCGACGACTTCAAATTTGTCGATAAAGTTGGACTGTATAATACGGAAGTAACCGAAAAAAGTTTTTATTTACACGGATGTACTTTGGTATACGGTCTTTATATCAAATTTGCAGATATCTATCAAATTTTGAGCAAAGGCCGTCCAGAGGAAGTCTGTTTGTCTGTCCATCTGTTCTATTATAAATTGATATGATAACTGCACAGGGAAAAAAGCGAGAAAAATAAAATTCGGTACACAAAATTAAGACTTATTATATAGACACGTACCAAATTTTGAACCAAATTTTACAAGGAATTGACCGTATGTTGACGTGTACTTTTAGAGAAATGTAAACGCAGTAATTCAAAGATAAATGACTTAAATACACCAAATTTTGGTATGTGATTTTATGACAAAAGCAGTTTTTTATCAAATTTTTGTCTCAATTGGATGAAAAAAAAAAGAATTTAAAACACAAATTTGATTTTCGTATACTATTAACCGCAGGCCAAAGAAATAATAAAATAAAAACCTCGCCAAAAACGCCCCGATAGATTAAATAAAAATCTAAATTCACACCAATAGTTAGTATTTTGTAAAATTTGTACGCCAATGTTGTTGAAAGTGTTTTGTGGCATATTATGGAAGGTATTTATTAGAGTGTATGCGGGAAAGTTTTTTGGAAACTACTTTCATTAGTAGCCGAAAAATCTTAAATTGCCAGAAACAATATTTACTTACGCTTTTAACAGTACTTTACGAAGAGACTTTTCTTAAAAGAGAAACAAATAAAGGAAAAAAATTATATAATTTACTATGAAAACGGGGGAGGAGACAAACAAAGCGAAAAAATTTCTTGATAATGTTTTTTTAAAAGTAGAAATTCCAGTTTAAGGGAAATGGAACGCATCCACTCTATATTTAAGGTATCCGGTATTCTTCACATTTTTTGAAATGAAAAAAAAAAATTAAATTCCAAATTTGGTTCTTTCTTTTAAAAAAACTTGAAATTAAGAAGGAGAATGGAAAAATTAATTCATACTAAAATAAAAACTGTATGGTGCATGCTATAATAAAATATATTTAATTTTATTTAATAAACATAACTAGCTATCTCCAATGGTGAGCTATTCTCACATTAAAATTATATAACGAACTTAGTCTTATCAAAAAAATTTATGAGCTATATTTTCTCACAATAAAAAAAGTACTATTTTAAATTATATAACTTAAATGCATGGCTTTCTAATTTGTTAAGAATGTTCGTAAAATAGAAAAATTAATTGGCGAAATCGGTCCAACCCTTCTTTCATCGATTTCGTTCAAAAATGGGCGGATAATGGTGAGTAGGGAACCATCTATAATGTATATAGTGCTCATGTGAATTTCCTTTCATATGAAATTAAAGTTGTCGAGTTCAAATCAATGATTGGAGCTTGAGGACTTATTCTTGAGTTTTTCAAATCATTTTAAAAACAATCAAACCGATTTTTGTGTGGTAGTTAGGGACTACATAAAAGAAATAAGAAAAAAAAAATCAGAAATTTCATAAGTAGCTATAATCAATAACTACAACAATAAATCAGTCTCTACATTAAAAAAAAAGGGCTCACTAAGAAAATCTATTGAGGTTTTATGAAATAATGAGAAAGTGCTTTTTCAAATAAAATAAATGATTAACTTAAACATGTAAATATTTTTTTTAAATTTGATTCCTCATTTTAAATATGGAGGAATTTTCAAAATGCGCATAATTCAGTACTACTCATCATAATCCGAAATACCCCATTTCTTGTGATAAACTGGTTCAAAATCACTTGAAGATATTAGAGTTTATTTTTTTTAAATAAATTATTTTTTTTTGGAATATTAGTATTAGTTGATGTGATATTGCTTAAATTTTGTACTCTACACATTGTATTAGCGTGCATATGTACAGTGACAGTAACAATTACAATGATATTATAATCTCAACTCCGTTGGAATTCATGTACGATATTTAAAAAATCGAACAGTAATAAAATAGCACAAAATAAAGATTAAAATGAAATCTGCTACGCATATTTCAATGTATCGTGTTAGAAAATAATTTCTTGAACGGCCAAGCACCGCGTGCTCGCGCAAGTTAAATAACATTTTTATTCGTTTTAATTGTTTCATTGAATGAGTCACTTTAGTACTGCAAACGATCCGAAAAAACTTTGTATCGCATTTATTATTTAAAAAAATATCCCATTTCCTATTTATTTCATTTCATATAATCGCGTGCTAAAAATGACATTTTTCTAGGTTTTATTTGCTGGAGTAACTAATCTATTTTTTTAAATCAGAGCTTTCGTAAATGCGATGGCAACGTGTTATTAAAATCTGATCTTTTTGAGATGATCGTGCCGATAATAATCTTTTATTTTTCGCCTACAGATTTTTAATGACGCCAAAAGCCTCTTCACCAAAACAACATCATGTTCTGACATGATAAAAAGACCGCAAGGTAACAGATTTGAAAATAAAATCGATAAAAAGGACCAACTTTTGGAGTTATGTGATATCAATCAACTTTATAGAATTAAATTTTACCAAACGAAAAGAAATTAAATTTTAAATTAAATTGCTCAAATAAATTTATATTATTTTGATTATTTAACTTTACGAGCAAAGAGAAAAATCAGTCCTGTTAATGATGTTGTCTCGAGGTTTATTAGGTGAAATTTTTTGAAAACGGAAATCCGTGGGTGTAGATGATTATTGATGATCTACCTATATCTATATAAATTAAAATGGATCGCCAAATGTGATGCTCTGCGAAAAACTCGAGAACGCTTCGATAAATTTGGTTAATTTTTTAATGCTTTTGTTAAGACAAGTTTAGAGAGAAAAAACGGAAACATTGAGAGGAAAATAATCAAAACGACACATTTCTTACTTTCCCCCAAAAAAATCTTCATTTCCTCACCGCCAAATTTTCATTTCCTCAAGACCAATTTTTTTTCCCACGCTGATCTGGTTAGGCTTAACAAGTTTTCGACCGATTATTTCAAACGATTCTGTTTATTTTCTTTGTGTTTGAGGCATTTAAAATTAAACATTGTCAATTAATAGGTTTTTTGGATTTATTTTGAAGTATTTTTGAATTAAAATAAAACAGAATAAAGGTGATTAAATTTTTTTTACTCCGTATTGCTTTACCCCAGATAGCGTAGAAAATTCACGCATTTGTGTTGCTCCAATTGGCGCTGAAAATTCATGCATGCGCAGTGTGTTGTAATTGTTGACACCTGTGTTTTGATTTTATTTAAAAGTTTTTAAAAAATGTATATAATACTGTTGTAGATATCTCAATCTTGATCGATAAATAAAATAGACTTGGCTTGCTTTTAAAGAAATACGAACTTGATTTGCAGTTTTACTTTATTTCAGGTACGCGCTGTAAATAAATTGTTTTTATGTTAGTTTTATGCTTTTTCATGGTAAGAAGTCGCAGGTAAAAGCTAGTTCTAAATAAATTTAACTTCTAATCATTTGTATTATGTTTAATTTTGATTGAATGTTTGGAACTTTCAAGTTCTGTTCGGAATTTTCTTTCTGATGTATATCATTTTTTTCTTTTGCTTTGACGCTTTACATTCATGCTGTTACAATATGATGTTTAGATTTTGTTAAAATGTATTTGTTAAAACTTACTTTCAAAAAAGTACTTTATTTACTTTGGTTTTGTGTATTATAAAAGTGAATTTTAGAAAAAAAAATATGAAAAGAAAAAAAGTAAAAATAATTTCATGTGTAAATAAATTTCAACACCATTCTAACAGCAATGAATGTTCACAAAGACAATAAAATTCTTTAATTTCTCTACGAATGAATCTCAGGGCCAATGAATTCGTCAGTCTAAAGTCGAAGGTCAATCCTTTGTTTTTGAAAGCCTGGAAATACCACGACGTTTCATTATAACACAACCAAGTAAAATCGAGAGAGGTGTAATTATAAATAAATGTGAATATTCATATTTTTGTACGGCAACCGATTTGTGCTTTTTGACAAAGACATCATAAAACTGACGATGCACTGATACGAATTTTCAACAATTTATTACACTTAATAAATATTCGTGGTAGAGCCATCGCTTCTCAAGATTATATCTTTTGAAATCGACGAAGTGAAATGCTTGATTGATTATAAGTTTAGCTAATAAAAATACTAGAATTTAGAAAAAGTTTGAATTCGGAAAAATGGAATTACGAGGTATATTTATAGCGAACCATAATCATAAGCAGCCATTTCGATTTCGAATAAATCTGGCAAGACCCCCGTAAAAGCAATTATAGTTTAGTCCTGAGGGTCATTCCTTTGTCACGGTACAAGCCTGCCCTTGGGAAGCACGCTCTATCATCGGCGGGAGGTAGCCGACCTCCAACATTTCTAAACTCACCGAATAACGAGAACCAATCACCATACCGGAAGATTCTCATTTCCGAGGTGGATTCCGAATGGTATTATATTTAATGTAATTAATTCATTTCTGTTAAATGAATTATACGCATGCGTTTGAACTCCCCTTTTGTAACTATGAGATAGCCCCTTCTCTCTCGCAAAAATTCAATTTATACAAAACGACTCATAGGATACTATGCACATAAATAATTCAATCTACTGCCGTAGTTAATTAACAGATTCAATAAATATTACACATTTCATAAACAGATATTAGTAAGTAAAAAGATAAGATCTATCATTAAAAGCTTGTAATAGCATTTAAAAAAAGAATCTCCATAAATAAGTAAATATTTTAATAAACAAATGATATATCTTGAATGCAACAACTATATAAAAAAAGGTTTGCAAAATTAGATTTTATTTGTTAAAACTTATAAGTAAGATATATTTTTGTTATGAAATATATTGTCTAAAAATGTTAGTCTAATAATAAAATCATCGAATGAGAGGTGCTGAAAGTTCAGCCATTATTTTAAATCCAAATCATGTTCCTCACTTTCAATAATTGAGAAACAAGTTTTGGAAATAATTATTAAAAGCTATTCAAAAATATAAGCAGTTATTTTTTTTTCATTTTGATTTTCAATTAACCAAAATAAATTAGTATTATAGACCATATTCTGGGTGATTAAAAAAATTATCCCGATATATGAGACTATAACTATCACAGCATTCACAAGAGTTGAATAAAATTTTGATTCTAGCATTTTGAGGTATTCGCTTAAGAATCATATGAAAAACTCGAACAATTACGGTTATAGTGACAAAATTTCAGTGATCAAATCGTAATGCCACTTTTTTTTATTGATAAATGTTCTTGTTAGGAAATTTAGATATTAATGCTTTTTCATAATTTTAAATTCCAAAGTCTTTTGTCTACTTTATTTTAAAATGATGCAAAGTTTTTTGAACCTGCTAATGTGTGTCATTAGTTTGGGTAAATCTCTTATTTCACTTGGCATTAAACATATAGCTACTTAATCAGCATCGTGTCTGACATTTATTCAACCCCATAACCGTAGCTAATATGTAAATATAAGACTTTATACGGTGTAAATACATGTCATTATGTTTGTAATTGAGGTTTCAGGTTCTGTAATGACCGTCTATATATTAACAAGTTGCTCATCACAACTGTAAATATTTCATCATGTGTTTCATTTTCCCCCCTTCTTAATAAATTCTGTTTGATTTAAATCTTCCTTTTATAGGATCCAATCTTTGGAGACTTTTATTTGTCATCATTCCACAGCGGTTACCTTAATGTCAAATGACAAGGCTGGGAATTCTAAATATTTTAGAATCCCTAGCCGTATATTAAACAGTAATCGATTTCCAAATTTGTATCTTAATTTAGCCATAATAACAACTTTATTCTAAAAATATTCTCTTATTTCCAGAGCCATTACACTTATTCTAGCTAATTTATTCAACAGAAGTTTTGTCAAATTGCCGAATCTTCTAAAAGCCGACAAATTCCCACACTCCGAGTGAAGGGATAAAAATGTCCAGCCAAGCACATTCCTTTAAAAGATCTCTATAATTCCCTTACATGTGATTGATATGCGTAAAAAAATCCCTATTAAAATCTAACAATATATATTCACAGAGATAAAATGTGCATTAGCTTTTCCCAATTCCGTTTTGTGTCATCCTGCGTTGTGCTTGTCGCTTCTGCTTGTACATACTGCGAGCTTTCCGTGATGGAATAAAGCGACCTTAAAGATTCAAAATATCGTCTATGTCTTCGAAACCACCTTCCGTTTTCAACAAATAATAACGTTACATTTATATAACAGTTCTGCATGGTAAGAAACAATAAATAGCGTTGGAACGGTACTTGTAACACGAACATCACTGGTTACAACCAAAGATATGATGGGTTCAAGTCCGGTGATTGTAAGGCTACCTGAATTTACAATTTTGACTTAACTGACGGTCTTCAGCGGAAGTGTCCAGCGGAAGACATTCCTGTTGGAATGTCTTGACTTCACGCGTAAAATGGGGGAGGTGATACATGATGGTGATGACAGGTAACGCACACCTTTCTTTCAATGCAGGAACAACAAAGCCAGACACCTAAAAGTTTGACTTGCCGTTCCACGCTACCGGGTGCAGAGCAACAGTCTTCAAAAATTAAAAGGCTCAAAAATGAAAAATGTGGCAAAACAGCTGTATCATCTGGAGAAAAGTCATCTCATTGACTTTGTCGTGTGCTTACGAGTGTACTGACTACGTATCATAGAGCTGGTATATGAATAGTGGGAGCTAGTAGTATGTTTTTTGTATGTTTCTTGAAACAAGTTGCGTAACATGAACCGCGTGGTTTGAAGGTAATTTTAGAGTAGAGATACCTTTTTTGGCGACGTATCGCAAATCTTGGCAAACTCAAAATTTGTAATGGTCAATTTTCATTCCCTGAAAATTTTATTTTATTATTTTTTTTTCTTTTCTTTTTAGAAATTATTCTACTAAGCAAAAACAAGCAAATGGTTTCAAAATTATTTTTTTTGTTTTTGTTTTCAAAACATCAATAGTTAAGTTTGTTAACTTAAATCATGTTTACATTTTTTTTCTTTTTTTTTCTTTTGCATTAATTAAAGGTAATAATTTTTCTTCTTTGGGTGAACATTTTATTTATTTTATTTACCTAAAAACATCTTTATATTTTACATTTCATGTTCAAACACTTTTTATCATTACCTTAAAAAGACAAAAATTTCTTTTATAAAAACAGAATATAAAAGTTGTTCACGCCCATTTCTCCCTCTCGTTCAATCACGTGACTCAATGCAATTACGTGTCACTTGCTGTATATATATTTGTTACTGTGTGGTTCTAGGAATTAGTTTTTAGTTGTGTTGTGTTTTAATAAAGATGGTTATTTTTTATATTGGTGTGATTTCATTTGAGAAGTATTATTTTAGAGATCCTTAACCCAATGAAGATGTTATTAATATGGTCCGTCGATGTGTTGAGTGAAGAAATAACATTTTGGTCCGTTTGCGAGCCGGAGAAAGAGGTGCGACCTTTGGAATTTTGAAAGGCTAGTTTGACTTACATTGGAATCAAAAGGAACGAGAGGGAGAAATGGGCGTGAACAAAAGTGACATAAGTCTTATTTCCCCCTTCAAAATACTGTGCTTATGCATTTATCATTACCATCCATGTTATTAGATATAGAAATTATAAAATCTTAAACTATATATTATAGACGTCTTTTATGATTTTATTTTTTATTGCAATTATTTTTTAAAAGTTTAAAACTAGTAGGGTACCTTTTATAATATTATTTATCTGTTGGAACAAAACAAAACTTAAACAGTATTTAATGTCATTCGTGGTATAATACAATTCAAATATTTATGGTAAAGAAGGAATAATATATTGAAAATAACACATTATTCCTTTAATAATAAGGAACTTTATTTGCGATAAAATAAATAAACAATTATTAATCGGTCAATAATGTTTATATAAACGCTTGCATTGGCGAGAAAAAATCACGCCAAGCTTTCAGCCAAACACTTGCAATACATTCAAGCTTAAAATGAAGCAAGTAGCAAAATATAATGCAGTTCTATCAGTTTAAATAAGCCTTAATAACAAGTTAAATAAATTAAATGTAATAAATAAACCAAACCATGAAATATTATTCAGGTATAGCAACAAAATCACTGGGTGATCGAGGCTACGAAATTTTAAACTGAATTAAAATGGATATAAATAGAGTATATGTTGTATATATATATATATATCTGTGCCGGCTTTCTGGCACAGAGGTAGCGCGTCTTCCTCGTGTTCTGGGCGTCCCAGGTTCGAGTCCCGATTCGGGCAGGGTTGTTTTTCTGTGTGCTATCTATGAGATGTGTGACTGTGCCTCCCTGTAAAAAGGCGCTGTGCAAGCAAATGTGGTTAGTGTGTAGCTACGTCGTACTCTTGGCCCTAGTTCGTGCTACTT
The DNA here is from genome assembly GCA_026289955.1 of Argiope argentata. Classification (NCBI taxonomy): domain Eukaryota; kingdom Metazoa; phylum Arthropoda; class Arachnida; order Araneae; family Araneidae; genus Argiope; species Argiope argentata. Next base: position 51,684 of record JAOUZG010004552.1, on the reverse strand, counting down.
CAAAAACAAGAAACGCTCCTTTCGGCTGAACCAGCGGGGGGAGGGGGCTTGTTTATAGGCAAGTGCCATAAGTAACAACAACATATATATCTGAGAAATGATAGAAGAATATCCTAAAAAGCTTTTGCTTTGCATCCAATTGCACAGCAATAGTTAGCCATGGCTTAAATAAGCTTTAAAATTGAACATTTAAAAGTGAGAAAAGATCTCCCATTGAAATATAATGGGGAATGGATAATGCGGTTACAGTGTATACAAATTCTATCCTCAAAGCCCGTGGTTTTATCTTGTCCTACACCGAAGTAGAGGTTGCACTCCCTCTATCAGTATACCAGCTCTATGTTAGATACTCGTTTCTATTTTGCACATTAATGCAGGGAAAAATAGGCTTTGTCGGTCCACACGATCAAGTATTATGGGTCTCTTTCCATTATGCTAACATCCATGCAGTCATCAATATATGCAGGTAATAGTTGATGAAGTGCCTACCTTTTGCAAGGATACTGATGCAAGATTCGATGTTAAATCGACAATTCTGGCGGAAATCCCCATTATTTTTCCATTTTCACGAATACTACTATTCCCCGTTGACAACTTTCAGTACGCGTTTAATCTGCTCATTCGATCCTTTTTTTAACGCGAAGAAAATTCGAAATACAATAGTTATGATTTCACAGTTATTACTAGCTCGATTTATAAGTAAAACGTCTCAGAATTAGCCCTTTCTTTCGGCTACTTTTAGAATAATTTTTCTACATGGAAAATAATAAAACATCCCTCTGATCGCATTCATGCAAACATCCCCCCCCCCTATAATTACTTATTTTATTGTGAACTTTTTAAGTCAGCTTGAATTGAAGACTCATATTGCACAAAGAAAACTTTATAATTCAATTTAATTTTACATGGAGCCAATTCATCTTCTTTTAGTTGTACTAAAATGTATGGCGATGATCCTATTTGCAATCTTCAGTGAATATTGAACAATAAATAAAAATATTTTTAAAAAAACTCAGAGCTTAACGTAATGCAAAGTTAAATATTATATGACATCTTCAGTTTTATTTAGGTGACTGCACAAAAGTGAAAATTGACTGTATTAAAAATTACATTCGCATATAATATAAATTTATCTCGAATCATTCAGACGGATTCCATAGCAGAAAACTAACACGTTTTATTCATAGCAATGAACTCAAGTAAAATTAATTTCCTTTAAAGAAATCCTAACTTATAAATAGAACTAAAATTAATTCATTACAATACAGCATTTAAGTTGAATATAAATAATGGTTATAATTATGTTATTATAATAATTTATTGCGATTTATTATTATAATTTATTGGGATTAATTATCTATACGATAAAAATTAATTTCAAAACTTCTAGTTTCCTATGTACCCATATAAAAAATTTTGTTCGAAATGTTGGCAAACAAAATGAAAAAAAATTAACATTTGGGGGGGGGGAAGGATGTCATAATTGCGGATTTTTTTCTCCCAAAAAGGCGACGATTTTAGTTCTTACATTTTCGATTAATATAATTTACACCAACAAAGTAAAACTTGTTTGAAGTAGTTGTTTAATCACAACTGGCATAAACAGTAAAAGCGGTTTGTTGAGTAAGATGTTAAAACAAATTGTTTTTTGAAAATCCTGTGCAGAACATTAAACATTAATCTAAAACGTTAAGTTAAATAGTTTTTAAAGAACATGCTAAATGGATACCATTCTTTATCTTGGTGATGAAAAACGTTAAGTGCGTACATAGCTCCAGAAACGGAGCTAAAAAACGAAGTCAAAAAAAATTTTTGAATTTGAGAAAGAGATTTTTAACAAATGTTTCTTTATTACAATATTTAATAAAAAAGCTATTATTTTTTTTAAAATTTAACGCTCATTATTACCCAATGATAAAATAACAAAAAAAATTAAGTCATTTGATATCCTAGTTTATTTCTGAGCTTACACATACAAAAGTGTATAAAATGCCTAATATCACCTTGAAATTAATTTGCTTAGACAAACAAAACAAAAAACAAAAAAATATCAGGTTGTTCGACAAGTTTTCATATTTTGTGCGAACTTCTCAAAAAATCGCCAAAAGCATCTTTTGAATGACCACAATTAGGGAAACTATTACCTATTAAGCTGTAATAAAAATTAGCAAGATTACCTCATTTAACGAGAATCCGTCCAGGTAATTCAGCTTTGGGGATTGAAATTCGTTCTTAAATCGAGCCATTTACCTAACACTCCTAATTCCTTTTAAAAAAGGGTAAGAAATTGTCTTTTTCCTGGTCCCATCATTGTCATTTTCCTTCAATCTAGAAAAAAAATTACCTTGTCTAATCTTGCAGCATAACTCCTCCAACAAACTGCAATTTATTTTTAAAAAAGCAAACGTCAGATTACTAATATAAGTCGTTGAAAACATATGATAAATTTGTATTTCTAACCACAATAAAATCTTATTATATTTGTATAAACGTTTAAACATCATGACCCGACTTAGTCTTATTGGGACCAGGGAAAAAAACTTCTTTGCCCCTCCCTCCTACGTCACTTCTTCCATAATGAAGTGAAGCAGATGGGGGGGGGATTCTGGTGAACTCCAATTTCAAATAAATCACTTAAAATTTATTTTTTAATCTACATGTGCCGTACTAACAAAATCGTACACAATTCGAATCTGAGAAGTTATTTTTTCATATCGATTTACATAAGTATATAAAATAATATACCATGAGGTATATACAAATCCGAATTTGAACCCTCATTAACAGTTGTTTTTTTTTGCAATATTATATTACAATTGATGGGTACTTATTAGTTTACATTGATGAGAAATTTCGGGAATTTTATTTAATTTTAACTTAATGAACTAAAAACATCTTTTCACGACACGTAATTAGAATTAATTCAATTGGAGGGTCCATGTTTTCCTTCTGTATTTGTTTACAAACGTTCTTCTTCTACATTAGGATGGCATGTTTACAAATATGCCTTTCTCCGTTAAATTCTAAATTAATTTCGGGGTGCATAATTGATCCTCTTTTTAAAACACCTTAGTGCTCCATTAAGACTTTTTCTGTTTCTCAAAACTTGCGTCAATCAAATAAAACACGAATTCGAAATTTAATAATGAATTAGTGAAATTTATAGCGATACTAATTGGTGCTGTTAAAATTATATTCTTATTAATAATAGCTTATATAATTGTTCATGTAAAAATAATTATTGAAATTTAGTAACCAAAACGCAATTATTAAAGTAATTCTGGCATTTTAATTTCGAATCCGGATTCCGAAACCGAAATGTGATTCCAAAACTGCAACTGGATCCGAAATACAACGGCAGAACAGCGAAGTGAACGGTTCCAACTTCTCACTCGATTTGACTCTTCTGCGAAAGCACCCGAAGAAATGAAACCAATGATCAATACATGTGACGTAACCTATATGATACCCACGATTGCGCTTGTTTTCTATGATGCATGTGCATCGCTAAAGACGTTGAATGAGTCATTAGCGCTTACTTTTTATTTACTTTTTGAAACATTTTTAAATTTGTATTACGCGCTTACAAAAATATAATTGCGTTTTTTTTTTCTATATGCCCCATGCTCATCACCTTCAAGTTCAAATTTAACAGCTTTCATGTAAAAATATTTTATTTATATTATTGTATATACTTATGCTATGTATTTTTTTTCGATTAAAAAAAACTAATTTTTTTTACTGAAACATTTTATTTCTTTAAAAAAACGAGCTCTTTTTTTTTTCGCTCTTAAATTATAGTTTGCTTTTGAAGAAACAGTTTATTTTTTAAAAAGGATCTTCTGATTTAGATGCTTTAAAAAACTTCTTTATATCTGAAAAGAACGAATAACAGTCATCATTTATAAAAATTATAATTTTGATACGCATAATACAAATTTAATCTATTAACCCTTTATGTACTAAATTATTTTGCCGAAAGCTTTCCGACCATATTTTTGCACAGTAATTAAGTTTCCTTTAGAATAACCCCAGGTAATCCAAGAATCTTTTTTAATTAATGAAAATATTTTAATTTAATAATAAAGTATCTTTCATCTGTGCTTTTAGTTTATTTTAATTACTTACCCTATGGGTTATATTATCCGTGTTCTTTTGAATGATATCAGAAAAAATAATCATATTACGAAAATAAAAGCCGTATTAAAACAGTGCTTCTTAGTAACACCAATAAATAAAGATTAAAGTAAATTATAATGTTTAGTTTCAGGAGGACTTAATCTTTATACGTCTTATGGTTTAATTTTATTTAACAAAATGAAAAAAACAATACATAGAAAGTTCTTCAAATTCAAATTTTAATTCTTTCAATATGTATGTACATATATGCTTTAAACCGCTTAACAGTTTTGCCCGTATGCCGTACGTGCATCGATTTATTGAATTTTGATAGCTGTAACCTAAAAATAAACCATTCATAATGATTATAATTCAATATGAAAATTACTTCGAATACATGGATAAGTCATGTATTCAATGGATTCCCATTTGAAACAAAATAAGAAAATATTCCCAAAATAGAAGGTGTTATCTTATTAGATTGAAAATAAAATAAAATAAAATAATTCAGTGATTAATGTCAATTTTCAATTTATCCTAAATCTAAGCATGAAAGAAAGCTAACCCTTTATGTACTAAAATATATTACTTTATCATTTATTCGTCTTTTTTTTTTGCCCCTGATTTTTTTTAAAATCAAAAATAGATTCATGTAAATTGAAATTTATTGTAACTGAAATTGAAATTGCAAAGATTTAAATACTAAGCCGTAAGATAAGATTAATTTCATAGCTATGTAAATAAGGTTTCTGAAGTCACTTTTTTTTTCTAAAAAGCATTACATTGTTGCATTTAGGAACTAGTTTTTTTTTTCTTTTTAAATACTACATCCTGACATACCTCCAATTACAACATTTCACTAAATAAGGAAGGCAATTGTGTGAAAATTGCAATCTATCTATCTATCTATCAATTATAATTTCAAGTGTGAATTAGTATAATTTCTTTCTTATTTTCATTTATACGTACAAAATTTCACACTTATATCCAAAAAATTTGAGGTATACTTATTTTTAAATTTCGAAGGACTGACCATAGCATATTATATAT